>QFEL01000553.1:0-29458 GCA_003316195.1 Neoboletus brunneissimus | reverse complement strand
CACCTAACTCATCAGCTGCTGCGAACCCAAGGTCATCGACAGTAGTCGGCTATGGTCACTCCAGTAATAGAGGCGGTTCTCTCGTTGGTTTCTCGTCCTTGGGTATGAAATCTGGTCTCTCAGCGAACAATAGTCACGTTTCTTCGATGGGTGCAAAGTCTAACATCAGAAGTGCAGTAGTCAACCTTCAGAAGCACGCAACTAGTATTCCCAGGTCGAGGACCTCGTCAACGCTCATGGCCCCCACGGTTAGCTCGCTTGCCAAGATAAACAGCCACTCTCGCATACCAGTTCCTACCGCCTCACACGAGAATTCGACCTTTACCAAGGCGACTACGAGTTCTAAGCAACGGCTCGCGATATCGCCTCAGCCCAGCGCTACATTGGAACAGATCACGAATAGTCCACGAAGTCCAGCCCACTCCCATCGTCCTGCAAAGATATTCAGTCAACCCCTCAGTCCTCCAACACATCCTCCCATGTCATTGACTACCGCGGCAACAAGCATCGTTGGCCAAACCACCAAAGAAAGATTGTTCCCATCACTGAAGCCCCTTGTCCCTCCGAAAGCAAAGGGTCTGCCTGGCCGCAGGCCACGAATTTCGCGCTCCAAAGTTATTGCGAGGCTCGCTTCGCAGAGAGCAACGGGTGCAGGCTCTGGGACTGAGAGGGCAGGCGGCAAGGTGCGTTCCAGCATGGGTGCTGAAGTGGCCGGCAAGACAAGGCAGTCGTATGGTGGGGCGAGAGGTGGAGACTTGATGATGAGTGCCAAGAAGCGGGTTCGTCAAAGTGAGCATGCAAGGAGGAAAAGCCGCACGATCGCTGGTGATGGACGAAGGATGGACGTCGATTAGACTGATTTTGTTCGCTTTTCTTGTCGTCTTGCGATACCTTGACACTCTGTTAGTTCTATGTATGATCAGATAATATTTTTTATTTTATCCCTCCTGGTCATCGCATCGGTCTCGCCCCGTACAAATATTGTACTTGTCTGATTTATTGTACGATATAATGTGCCTGTCATTTAGTGTGAAGTATACTAGAGACCCACGTTTTTACTAGTAGTAGTTATGTATCTCGAAATGACCCATATACCCACGTAAAGTTGACCACAATAATTTCATCATTGCATCACCTTCATACTTACTTCAAAAGCCTTCAGGAATGACACATACCCCTACTGAAGTCACCCCAAGTCAAGCGTATAGATATATATTGGATGTGACTCGAACGATAAATTGGACATGTACTAGTCATTTCTGTGGGTACCGTGTCTAAGAGCGGCCGATAAATTGCGTTTTTGGGCGCATATTTCGAACCTTGACAACCCTACTTTAATGGCGTCGCCGACTCGCGGCGTTGACAGGTGCGCCAAAAGCGCGACTCCATGATTGACGGGAACGTGTCCTGTTACCGAAGTAACCGAACAAGAGCGGAACCCACCGAGCCCGCTCGATCAGGCCCATCAATCGAGTGAAGTTGAAACGTTGACTGGTTGACGAGAACCGGGTTACTTACCAAGGACTCGAACGGTACTAGTAGCGGCATGACTCGGCTTTGAGATTTCCAGAGCGCTAAAGAAAAAGGTGCAAGTCATCCAAGAAATATTTTTTACGACAGATTCATGACTTGGAGTTCAACGTTCAGGCTTGGAATCCCGTCGCACCACGGAAATGAAAGTGCAAAAAGTATAGCCTGTACGGGTGAATTGTGTTTTAACTTTTTTTTTGAAGAATGAACAAGGGCCGTATTAGGGTTACGCGAGCGAGTCCTCGGACATGTCCGACCATCCCGGCGCACGACGATCAAACGCTACAGGGACGCCTTGCATGTCGTTAAGCCGAGTATGGAGCCGAGCAACTCGTTCGTACGTCAGCGCGGGGGGAGGTGGGCAAAAAGAACGATGGTACATTAGAGTATCTACTACCAATAGCGTAGAGTATGCAGGTAAGTAAGGAAAGGAGAGCAATCAAGAAAGCGAGAGTGTAATTAGGAGAACGGAGTTCGGTCGATAGGGTAAAATGTAACTGTTCGAGTCGTGATCCTCGTCCGGAATGGTGGTGTCGTATGAGTGCCATTTTAGGGTGAATGAAAAGCGCATGATGGGTGTAATGAAGTAGGGAGTTTGGAAGCGACGTAGTGGTAACGTCATGTACTCAAGACGGGACCTGGACGTGTACCTCCGACGTCCGTCGACATTCCTGCTGCGGCGGCACGTTGTCGATTGCGCCGAGCCTCCACAGTGACATTCCACGCCGTCCGTGCGATGCCCACGAACCCTGTATCTCGTGGCCCGAGAAACAAGATGTTTTTCCACAGGCCCTGATTAAACACGATATAATCGGTGAGCTGCCTATCGCTGCACAGTTTTCCCATTAATTGAGCCATGGTGGGAAGAGCAGGAAATTCACTGATCACTTCCAATGGGAGCAAGCGGCAATAAAGCAGATGCGAGCGTGATTCGAGACCAAGAGCAAAGAGGAATAATAACGGTATTGATGGGGCATGAGGGACGTGGAGGTGGACAACAGGAAGGGTGACGAATCGACCGCCAGAGTGGGGAGAAACACGGGGAATCGCGTACGGCGTTTCGGGCGGGCATTGTGGTATGATATTCGTGCGAAAAAATCGTGCGTGTATGTCAGCGCGAATTGGGATCAAGATTGGAGAGTAGGAGGGTTCCCATTCGCTAGGTGGAATATCAAAGACAGCCAGGATGTGCGACGGTATGTGGGCGTCCTTAAGGACGCGCAGATCGATAGTCAAGGGAATGGAAGTGCCAGGCTGGAGTGTCGTCTTCTCAACGTTCATTCGACGACAGAGAAGGCTTTTTCCCGTCAACGAAAGGAGATACAAGGCTAAGTGGGGGTACTTACTCGAGATGATCAGTTTGTGTCAGTACCAAGTGCCGTATAGGAAGTAAGCGAGACTGTTTCATCCTGAGGTTGAAGAGAATGTGGATCCCGATGTTGAGGGAGGTGTATGGAAAGGAGCGATGTGGGGTGCCAGGATTATAACACTAACTGAAGCTGGAAACACGGTGGTCAATCAGAAAATTCATTTCCGAGATCAACCGCGAGATCGAAGTGTGGATTTGTCGCGAATGTGGAAGGACGGGGAACAACGGGACTAGCCTAGAAACAGCGATACACTTACCGATCGTGAAGAATGAGCGTACGCAGGCGCAATTGGAGCGTGAGGAGTTGGATGTGCTCTGTTAATCTGTCTAAACAGCGAGCGATACAACCGTGACCATGAACGAGTGAAGGAGTATGAAAAGAGTGCGTGAGAGGAATGATCCTTGAAGATTTTTAGGATTGCCAGAGGTGGTGTACTGCCAACGGCCACGAGGCGGATGAAACGTGAGCGTGGCCCTGGTAAGAAGAACGCGATGCAGGAGCGTGTATTAAGCAACCCAGGTTTCTATAGAAAACCACCGGACGGGGCACTTACGAGCACTTAAGATGTCCCGGGAGGGAACTGCTTTATGGTATGGGTCCAGTGCCAAGGGCCCGATCTGGGATTCAGGAACAATAAACAAGCTTCGGTGGACAAGGTGGCGATCTACCTCCGCAGCTTCAACTTCAAAAGTCTCCGTTGCCATCTGCCACCGTGAACTTTCAATGGTGACGTTGATACAATAACCGCTTCCGATTCGGACCCGCTGGGAACCTGACATTCTCCCTGTCAATACTTGTTCAGTTGACTTCGGAGTGGTTACTTTCGTTTCCACTCACCGCCGTAATGCTATTATAATACGTCTCGTCGTCGCGCGACATCTTTCCTGCAAAGCCATGAGGCTAAATACATGCACGGGTGCTCACTTTGGTGTTAATTCAGGTTAGTGACGACTTCAACCCATGCATAGTCATCGCGACGTTGATTTTGGTTCAACCTGCGCCGTCGCTAATGGCTACACAGGCCATCTGCACTATGGCAGTATATTTATTTACAATTACACTTCCTGCTATGCGTTCGACAAGAAACGTGAAGGTTCGAGGCTTGTGAAATCCCCTGAGCTAATTCTCCCATCCATGATCAGCTCAGCGATCACCTTCGCGGTTCCCGGAGCATTGCAAATACCCTGCCAATGGGTTAGAATGGCAAGTTTAGAGATCACGAGTGACTGACCCAGCAGGTGTGCCCAGTTGCGATATACAGCCCCTTTGCGATATTCTGCGCCTCTCCGATAATTGGCCTCTCACTACTGTTAACCACTGGCAGGAAACAAGCCTGGCGCGTCTCCAGTGTCCCCCGCCTAAATTCCGCGGAGATACTTGCAACATGTTCCCATACGCTTTGGCATGCAGCCTGGTCTACATCAACATCATCCACATTCGCAGGGAGCGGTGAGTCGTCTCCAGGTCCACAGGCATAGATTTCATTATCAGGGCGAGCGTAAATTTCAGGGTTTGCCAACTGCCCACGCGGAAGGACAATTTCAGTAAACAGAACGTAAGGTGCCATGGTCACGCCAGGATTGGGACGAACAATGACGCTGTGGGCACGAGTCGCGGAAATGGGCAAAGAGGGTACGATCGATGGCGACCACGCCCCCGCAGACAAGATGACGTGGGTGGCTGGGATGACCCTTGAAGAGTCATCACTCGGGTCTTTATAGCGAACACCAGTAACAGGGCCAGTTTCTCGTTCGATCGCGGTTGCACTCCCCTTGAGTAGAGTCACCCCCTTTTCCACAGCAAGGTCCATCATACTGGTGGTAAAGAGGTACGGGTGTACCTGTGCGGTACTGTCAGGAGCAGATATTGGACTGTAAGACTCGGTGAGGTGCTCCTTCACCCAGTTCAGGTCATCTGGATGACCAGATTGAGACCTTCGCGACAAAGTGTCTGGTGAGGTGTCGAGTCCGGCTTTCTTTTCCAAGCTCTTCCACTTCCTACCCATCCCGACCCCGGTGCCGACATGCTGAGTTAGATCTTCACCCCGTCCCTCCCAATTCCCGCAGCGAACGAGCCGCCAGCCCCACCTTTCCTTCCCGTTGTGCTCGTTTGCTAGCTTGACGTGTTCAGGGAAGGAGATGTTGACGATTTCGCGGGGATACGCCCACTTGGCCACCAGCCCGCCAGCCTTTCCAGAAGCCCCCTGGGCAACACCGTGGGCTGATGCTTCCAACACAGTAATGTTGGTAGTTGAGGGAGAATACAAGGGATGTCTAGAGAGATAATAAGCAATGGTACAACCTATTATTCCACCACCGATGATGACGATGTTGCGGTTCCCATTGACAGTTTGTGCCATGTCAACGGTTGGGGGCCGGAATTGTCTGATGGCAGCGGACACTAGTAAAGGGAAAAAGCAGTGCCAATCTACAGTGTAGGCGGGCCATAATGGATCATTATGGTGACCAATATGGTGCCCGGTCCAATCAGAGTCCTCGCTAAGCCCTCGCGTAGGCTTGAGAAACGCAACGTAACAACTGCTTTCTCCTGACCTGGTGGCTCGTAACCGAGCCCACAAGCCAAAAATTGCGCACGCCCAGTCTCCACATTTGCTGACCTAATCTTGCTAACGATAGAAACCCCCCATATGGGGGTGGAGCCCAAGTTGGGCAAACCCTGACACCTCCTTGATTCAAATATTGACTCGTCTATTCAGGTGCCAATGATTGGACTGTTACGGAAATGTTTCCAAGTTCAAAAGACCATAGCGTTCGGCCAACGGATGCGACCTGGAGAATAACGGTTCACGACTTTGTCGCGGTTGGGGGTGCGTCGACCTCAAGGACTGTCCTACAGTTGGAACAAGGACGTGACCTTGCGTTTGCTTGCTCAAGTAGTGATCGGTGGGTGACACCACAATTGATCATAGATTCCTCTGCGTTCGGTACGTAGCGTATCGTATGGCGTTCGTTCTGCACACTGAAAGGGGATTAGCATTGCGTCGCGACAGACTCTACGAATATCGCTTTAGTCCGCCGCCCTTGACAACTGGGACAAGGTCTAGAAGCACTCCCGAGTGGGGCCAGCCATCTCACACGGATGACCCTGATCATTTGCGGCTGCGGGACCTCCAAGAATTTGAAAGTACCGACTTCCAAACCTCTTGGATGCGTTCAGAACCCGGAGAAGCTGGGCCATCTTGCCACGGAACACGTACGCAGGATATTGGCTTGAACGTCAACGAACGGGCGAAGCGACCTCGACTTGAAGCTTCCGGTATCCTGAATTTGATACCGCAGGTTTGTGCACACCATTCCAGTTGGGTCAGTGTGGCTCATCGTTCTTAGCCACATTTCATACCAGCTCCCGCAGCAAAATTTCAGCCTGTAGATACCAGCAAAATTCCACCCTACCAAAAAGTATCGCTGTCACCCATCCCTCCGTATGACGCGGCCGCAGTGAACCAGCTGTTAAGTTCCAGGTTTAGGAGGGCTGCATGGCTTATTCCTGTACGCGGCAGCTTGCCATGGGATGGTGCCTCCACTGCGGTAATTTTGGAGGGGACACAGGTCGCCTCGCGCCCCCCGAGTCCATGTCTGTCTGAGCATGCGGCTCAGCCCTGTGCGATAACGTGGACCCTCGACTCTTTACGCCACCTTTGGACTTTTCTCGGATCAATACAGCAGGCCAAACATTTAGGGCCGCTGTCGTTGTCTTTCCACACTGCTTCCGCCGATGTGTTCTCGACAAGGGACACCATGTCTGAGCCAGTTTGGGAAAGTAATCATCCCTATTACCCCCAGCACTCGTCGAAGCATACTGCGGGGTCCTCTCACGATTTCACGATAGACATCTGCAGGGCCCACCTAGAAAGTATAGATTACATCAAAGTTTATCACGACGTACCATATTCCTTATCTCTGCGCAACATCCTGGACGCGTATCGATACGAGCTATTCAATGGGGAAGTTCCAGGCCGATCAGGTGCCAACGATCGCAAGATTCGCATGCTCAAGGGTGCTCATTTGGTCTGTATGGACGAACGTTCCAAGGCCGCTTTTTTGATGTAATTTCACTGCATCAAGGCAGAAGCGTTTTCTGATTCCTCGGTCGCTGACTGGGATCCTCCAACGCGCTGGAAGTGGCGTCGGTTCTACCCCTGTGGATAATGGATGGTTCTGGTGGTCACGTCAAGAGCTGCTGTCCGTCTTCTTCACCTGAGGTGACGCAGTGAGAAGAACCCGCGGACAGCTGTGGGGTTGCGACTTCGCGGGTACCTTCACCCAAGATATCAATCATCTGTAGGAATGCCGTTGGCCATTTTTAGTATTTTACAGGCACCATTTCAACACATTCTCCTGCGGTGATTGGAAGCGGGTCGTTCTACATCGGTGGGAAGCACAAACACAAAGACACCATGGTGCATCTCGCAGGAAATAACTAGGTTTGTAGCCAAATCGTTCTTGCTCGCATCACTGAACAGTGGGAGGGAAACTTTTCTAGTTCATTTGATGTAAGTAAAGTGTCACAGGCTTTCGATTGCTCCGTCCCTTGGATATTTTTATGATTAAACAGCATATTTCATCGTTCGTGTGGATCAGGTCGTCCTCAAAGTACCTAGCAGGTCAACTGAGTGTGAAACCATGTTCAGTGAATGTCGGCGACCCATTCGAATTCAATTAGCAGGCCCAGGCCGGATTCTCATCTGCTTTTTGACTTGTGTGCCCTAGACGAGTGGCTTGTCAGAGCCTCAAACCTGTCGTGTGTCGTTCCTGGAGTTGGCGGACAGGTTTTATTGACCATGGATGACGGCGATTAGCCCAGACATCGGGGATTCACATGATGTGGAGTGGCCGAGTGCTTGTTTGCCGCGGTAATACTGGCCTCGGTGCGAGCGTCGCCGCAGAACGGAACCTAACCCTGACTTGGGTATACGCCTTTCGAGGTACGTTTCTGTTGTCACTGGCAACAAAATGAATTCTGAACTGGATCCCCGTTCGAAGTCTCACGCCCTGCCCCCTCCCGGGATAGCAATGGATTTCGGCGCGGCGAAATGAAGCCAAAAATCGAGTTGAGTGAGCGACAGAACGAACTAGGACGAGTCTCGTGTTGTAGCGGCCGCGTCCATAAGCTCACAAACACCATTGCACGAATGAAGTTCACTTCCGGAGGTGCACGTGTAGGAGAAGGATTACGTACGGGGACCAACACGCTGCGAGAAGTGCCCCGTTCTGGGCTCGGGGACTCGATCGTTGACACGAATCGCCTACACTTTACCTTCCGACATCATTCTGACATGGCAACGGTCGGTCGGTTTCCTCTCGCCATCCCAAAGTACGGAACCAGCGCCCCAATCCGGGGTGAGTTTATGTCACAATCCTCACGACCGCCCTCATTTGAGTACTTAGCAAAGATCTATCTGGCTTTCTCAGGCCGAATTCTGCGGGCTGTGGGGATACGAATAGATGCCTTCGGCCTCCAGCCACTCAGGACTTGTTTGAGGTTATCCTGTGAAGTTGACAGGGGGCATGGGCGGCTGGTCACGCTACGACCACGAATAAGCTGCCGCTGCGTGCCCTTACCCATCCATTTCGGGGCGGTTTCGCGCCACAGTCCAAGATGATACCATGCGGTGACCACGATGCCGCTTTCTTCCACCCACATAGGCTCACAGGACACCCATCCGCAAATCAGTCCGTATATAAACTCGTTTGGTACTCGCCTCCTACGATCTCTCACTGTTACCATATATCCATCACTCTCGTTCATCCTTTACTGTATCCTCGTCTCACATCTTTCTCTCTCTTATGCACAACCCCGCAACCGCGTTCTTCACTGCAGAAGATAAGCAGCGCCACCCTTACCTCTCATCTGTTCTCGAGCCCAGCACGCAGAAGGTGATCGCGACTGCTGCGGTTCGAGTGTATTATGCACCATTCATCAACCCACACCTGAATTGGACCTACTCCAACCTCAGAGGCATCCTCGTCTTCGGACGCGATCGTGACGGACCGCCTCCGGGCGTTCCGCCCCCAGACCGTGGTATGGGTGCTCATGGCCTTCGGTTGAAGGAAAAGTACTGGTTCCGCCTCGTCGATATCAAAACGGACAGAGTCGTCTGGATGTTCTCCGTCCCGGAGGTATTCGAGTACAACAAGGACAAGCCCTTTTTCCATTACTTTTCCGGAACGGTGCGTTCCTTGCCCTAACAATACACGAAAAGGGTGGAGGTCACTGATGTGACTTTTGAAAACGCGGCTCGTTGCGCAACCACCACCGGCGTTGCTACTCTCTCTCCTCTTGCTCCCCAGACTCGTATGTTTGGTTTCTGTTTCGACGACGATGGCGAAGCGGCCGTCTTTTTCAAAAAGGTCGTCGACCGAACGCGACGTCATTGTACGTCCCCTCGCTTCGACGGTAACGTGTTTCCAGTGACGGGACGACTGACATGTCTCGCTACCTCTCCACCATTCCAGGCGTCTTCCGACCATTCCGTTCTAACCCGGCGAAAAAGGAAGCGACCAAGACGCCATTGTCGCCGTCCAAACCCATCAAGGCGAACATCATCTCCGGCCCGACACCGCACTCGTTCGTGCACGTCTCCCACGTCGGGGTCAACACGAGGGGTATCATTGAGTCATCCAAGAACATCGAACCCGCGTGGGGTGCCCTGATTGCTGATCTACAAGGTTATGGGATCTCACCCGAAGTCATGAGTAACAACATGGGGTTCATAAAGGACTTGGTCACGGGGGTTCCTGCCGAGTCGCCGCCGCCATTACCATGTGCGTTGCTCTCCTTCTCTTTCACTCGTTTGATGTCGATCACGTTGGATCTCTGACGTTGTGCGTACAGCATCTCCTAAACCTTCGCCCACTCCAATGAGTCCTTCAGAAAAGAAACACAAGATTCGTCGCAAGGTTATGATTCTCTGAAAGTTGTTTTGAATTCGCCCTCGTTGCTTTCACCATCCCATAAGTCGTGTCGAAGCATTTGATCTCTGTTGATTTTGGTCCTTTTTGATTCCAAAAGCATACCCCCCATTCCTATATCGCGATAGTATGATACGGATAGCATTACTTGTAAACTCGAATGGTCTCTAGGACATTACATCACACTAAAAGTCATAGTCATAATGAAAAGGACGCTATGGTAACTCTATGTTCGTGAGTGGTGGTGATGGCGCAAGTCAGGTGAACCACAATCTCGGTCGCGCGTGGTTATCTCAGGTCATCGGGCACGTGGACCGTTTCACGTGCGTGAGTCATATTGCATGCATGATACATCGTCCAGACTCCTGGCAGAGGCATTAGAAACGCGACAGGTCTCGGCCAAAGATCCCTATCGGTAACAAGAATATATCATCAGTCACGATCGCGCCCCGGGAATGACGGAAATGCAGACACGCACAGTTCAAGAACCTGTAAAGTGCGAAGCAAGACTGAGTTTCACGATGGAACGGACAAGGGAAAACACCGAAGACGAACTCACCAGTATGTCGGTACCAAAATCCTGGAAAAGGTTTGGAAGAAAAAAGGGGGGTTGAAGTTAACGAACAGCCAGACCGGAGATATCCATATTGTCCACGTACTTGTTCCGAATGCTGAGTGTCATTGTGAAATAGGCGGACCGCCATAGGAGCCACGCTAGTCGACCTGACTCCTTCGCTTTGATACCGGTCTCGGCGGTGGAGCGATCATAAATGGCTTTCCTGTAGTGGTCATCAACGGTAGTTGTTAGGAAAGGGCTCGGTATGACCCGATAACGAACGCACCAATCGCCTAGATATGCCAGGCTTCCCTGATTATGAAATTCAAACGGTTTCGTATGCTCTTGATCCTTGACAATCCTGTTCAGCTTTTTCACCATGTACTTGGCCTTCTGATTGGCAACTAGTCGTGTGAGAATCAGTAAGACCATAACCCACAACCCACGGGCGCGTGATAGGGTAAGGGTGCCGACCTTGAGCTGTCGCGGGGAGCACTGCCGTCTTGATAATCGCGGCGTCCCCAATGGCCCACACATCTGGGTCGATCTGACCGTCTTTCGTGATGACGTTCAAATTGTCGTCAGTCAGAAGACTTTTTCACACGCGAGGTCAGTCTGGAACACGTCGCGGACGTAAACTGACACCTTACCTCTGCGATCTCTCATGCTTCTCAATGTATTGGATCGACTGAATCAGAGGGTTGGGTGCCAATCCCGTGCTCCAGACAAGGAGACCAAACGGAACTATGGAGCCTCGTGAGTTGTACAGGATTATCAATAGGGGCCGTTACGAAACCTTCTCCTTGTTCCTTCACGAACATCTTATCCTGTAGGGAGTGTGTCAGCGGAAGAACCCGTATATGTCGAGGGACACTTTCACCTTCTCAACCCGTTCAACGTGATGTCTGGTTTTGATGCTGATCCCATCTCTGCGGAACTTTTCTTCGGCCCAACTATTGAACCAGACTTAGAACCAAACCCTTTCGTGATAATTTTGTACAGCTTACGTGGCAAGTGACTTATCGAAGCTTACGAGGATGTTTGGTGCCACGTCATATAGAGTGATCCTGGCCAGCCGAGCAAGCGAGGGGTAATGTCGTTCCACTTCAGCGTGGAGCAGATCGTGTAGCTCAGCTGCGAATTCGACACCAGTGGGACCGCCGCCTGAAACCACCGTCACATGTTCATAAACTATTTCCAAGCTGAAGTGATAGAATCATTACTCGCCCACGATGCAGAAGTTGAGCAGATTCCTCCGTTGGACATCAGAGAGAATCGGTTGGTTGGCTTGCTCGAAACCTACGCGAAATCATTGGAGAATGCTGTTTTGGAAACCCACACGGACCTACATTCGAGGATACGTGTTCTGATCGCTCGGGCGTCCCGAACGTCTTTTAGGAAGTGTGCATACTCCTTGACTCCCGGAACATTGAAAGCTGTAGTGACGATGAGTTACGCCCACAAATTTGATAAATCTCACTCACTCTGGGAATATGCCCCAACAGCAATGACAAGTTTGTCATAGCGCAATGTGAAATGTGTGCCAGTCCCGGGAAAACGTGTCTCCGCTGTGGAACTCTCGGCTAACGGTGCAGCAGACTTTTCGGATGGTAAAGGAGGTGTTGCCGGCATCTAACATCAATTTAGCGAATGTCATCTACTTGTGAATCACGTGTGCGCACGCAGGTGAGGGCTTTTTGCTGGAAGTCTAAATAGGGATTAATTCACTGGACTGACAAACGAAGATTGTGACCCACCTATGGTATCACACCAAGCCTGGTAGGCAGTCTAAGCGATCACAGAAATTTTGATTATGCGAGCAGGAAAAGGTGAAATGTGACCCATACCACTTGTGGAGAGTATCTTCTGACCTGTCAAAGGGAGACGATCGGCATTCCGATCCGATCCGGGGACCGGAACACTCACCGGTTCGACAGCGCAACGAAACTCGAGTGTTCCGACGGCACAACTCGCCAACAGCGGCGTGAAATTGAAGGCATTGGTGGGGGAAATGATCGTGACGTCTTCACCGGAGCGGGTGTGAGCTCGAATATAGAATGAGTGATGCAAAATGGACACACCCCACCGTTTCTTATCGATACCTCTCAGAATCTCGTACCCGCCCCAACCTGATCCAAGAATCACGAGACGCTGTTTACCCCTTGAGAACGAGGAGCTGAACATGCGCGTGCTCGAGACATGGGTAGGGTGAGAGGTGAAGCGAACACCGGACCGCAGCAGGTTCATCGCAAAGGGGAAAAACAAAGTCGCTTGGAATGCAAGGATACAAAGTAAGCGGTGACTTTACGCCACGGCTAGTGCTAGGTTGATCGGGTTATCTCGGAAGGTGTGGCCCTACCTCGGCCGTCATCGGCTGAGCCTTCGTATCGTTGTGACATCACGCGAGCGACGACGACGGTAGCAGCTGTGGCCGCCTTGTCCTTGCTGCAAGTCTCCAAGCACTACATTCCCAAACGCCTCCATCTGAGGCTACCCCGTCCTATCTACCACGCCTGCTTCCCAAAGTCGCATTTGCGGTGTCGTAATCCCACACTGGCGCTACACCATGTATAGCACGAGTCATTTCCACACCACAAATGGGGAGGATAATACGGGGAGGGTTGTCACTAAAATCAAAAAGGGGGACGCGATCATCATGCTAGCCGGTGTCACACATAGGTTGCTGGAAGGTTTAGAGGGTAGTTTTTCGGTGGTGGGGAGCTATCCAAAGGAAAAAGACAAAGAAGAAAAGATCAACAAGATCAAGGACTTGGGGTGGTTCGCCAAAGACCCCGCCAGTAAATTTATTACGTAATGATCCACACAGCTAGTATCCTACCCTCAACGTTCTCTATCAAAACCATGTCTACCTCGACATCGCACACCAAAGATGTCCAACAAGTCACCCCACCAACAAATGTTGAGGACTCGGAGCAGTCACCGGAACCTCTTCCAGAAAACGGGGACGATGATTCGACGGAGACCATGACATTGGAGGAACGGAAAGCAAAGATGGAACAGCTCCGGGCTAGAATGGTGAGTTTCTCAGACTTGTTGCACTTATTACAGCCTTCATCGGTCCTTCCTTTGGCAGCGGACGTCTACGCGAGCAAACAGGCAATCACTCGTCGAGGAATCTGCAAAGGCCAAAATTACAGCTCGGGATGCCGCACGGCTTGAGCGTCAAAAGAAATTGGCGGAGATGTTGCGGACTCAAGCAGAGGCTGAGGCGAACGGGGAGGACGTCGAACGTTCAAAGAACTGGGAGTGGACGATAGAAGACAACGAGAACTGGGAGAAGAAGTTGGCGCGGAAAGCTCGGAGAGCGGATTACCAGTTTCATGGTGCGTCTTTGGCCCCTTCCTGTTCATGCGGACTGACTTGGTGTCGAAGATGACGCACACGCTGCAAGGAAACGGTACAAGAAAGATCTCGACCTACTCAAGCCTGACTTGGAGGCTTACAATCGGCAAAAGGAGCATGCTTTGGGTTTGGTTGCTGGAACGCTCTCAAAATCCGGGAGCTCAACACCGTCAGGTGGATCATCTGCTCTGCTTTCCTTGGACGTCACAGGGAGCCAGGTTGGTTGCCATTCGACATTTGACCTGCGTGAGCTGACAGTTAGGATCCGAAGATGGTCCCGACAACCGAGCAACGGATGGCTGCGGACAACTTCTACAGAGATGCCAACACACTACTTTACGCGGATAACAAGCCTACTGAAGACGCCATTGACCGAGTCGTTGGTAAAATCAATCGAGAGTGAGTGGAATTTTGACCGTGTTTGATGTCGACTCACTCTACTTCCTGCAGCATTGACAAGAAGGCGAAATTCTCGCGCAAGAGACTGAACGAGGAAGAGGGCGACATCACATACATCAATGAACGAAATCGGGTATTCAACAAAAAGGTATGGTCATTTTCTCTTTTCCAAGCTACTAGACCTGGTGACATTCGTTTCAGATTGGGAGATATTACGACAAATACACTGCTGAGATTCGGGCAAGCTTTGAACGCGGAACTGCTTTGTAGCCTCTTTTCGTTTCTATGTATACCTTGGTGTCATGCCAGACGCTTATTCATAATGTACTTGAAAATACAGTAAATATCCGCCCACACAGAAACCACTACGTTATTTGCAACACAGGTTCTACAAGTCAGGCTTGTTGGCGAATCTATCCTCCCAACAGATGGAATGAGCAAACTGCGGACGGCTGTGATGGTAGAAGTCAATAGAGGCTCGATGAGCGCGCAAAGAAAGTATCAGAATTGCAGAAGTAGTAAGTCAGCAGGTGAACCGGTGGTTCATAAGACTGTTGAGCTTGAATGTGATCTTTTGTTCATCAAAAAGGGTCCAAAGAAGGACCGCGTTGCAAGGGACGTTTTGACACACCTTTCAAATGAAAAATTG
Organism: Neoboletus brunneissimus; assembly: GCA_003316195.1. NCBI lineage: Eukaryota > Fungi > Basidiomycota > Agaricomycetes > Boletales > Boletaceae > Neoboletus > Neoboletus brunneissimus. The sequence goes on along the minus strand of QFEL01000553.1, from coordinate 14,659 downwards.
GAGTTTGGCCTCCTCGTGGTGGTGGAAAAGTTGAAGGGTGGTGACTGAGTTCGACACGTTGGATTTTAGCCCATTCAAACTCCGAGCGCTTACCAGCATAACGGCAGCACAAGTACATTCAAGTTCGTTCTCTACAACTTTACATGTAAAATGACCTCTTCGCGGGCTAATAGATGTACAACACGACTGTTCAGTACATGAAGCATGGCGGGGAACATGTCGCCTGATGCGTCCTAGTTGGCTATCTGGTCGACCATAGCATGGAGTTTCGATTCTGCATCTCCCCATGCCTGCAGCGGCCCGCTCAACGTATCCATCCGATCCCATCGGCTGAGAATCTCCTGCTTCAGGGTCTCCATACCTTCTTTCTCATATGCACTAACGCCCCTCTCATCCAGATCGTCCTCCTTTCTCGTCCCATCATAGAGCCCTGGTTCCATAAACAGGTATATCCATCCAGTCGACAACGAAAGGTCCGCGATAGAACGAGCGAATGGGAGACGAATCTCGTCATAGATACGAAGGGCCCCTTGGGTGCGATCGAGCGTGGTAAGGGGGTGTGCAATGAGCCGGCCAAGCACAAATGCATCCTATAGGTGTTTGAGCGACAATGAAGGAGAGAAAAAATCAGGGATGAGGCGCACTTCGATCGCTTGACCCGCGCCGGCACCAAAGTGAGGCGTCATGGCGTGGCACTGGGGGACCACCTCATCAACGGAACGTCCCTACGACACATGATCTAAGAAAAACGTACCGCATCTCCGATAAGTGCAACCCTCTTTCGTACACAGAATGGAAGTGGTTTCACGACATGCAGCGCCCACTTGGACGGCTTCTCGCAGAGCTGTATCATGTACTGCTTAGACTAGTCTGGAACGTTTGATCATTGGGGGGATAGTCACCTTCACCAACGCCTTGACATCAGGTTCAAAATCGCTAAAACGTTCAACTAAATCATCACGATTCGCGTCGGACACCCAATGCCCTTCGTAGTGCGTGCCCGTCAAACTCGGATCGGCTATCATTGCTGCAACGTTGATGATAGTTCCTTTAGCGATCGGATAGGATATCAGGTTCTGCTAATGGGTGAAATGAGTGAATATGAATAAGGGCGGCATGAAACACGCTTACCCCGCCCTTTCCGTAATACTACATCCCAGTAGAATGAGGTCACGGTGTAGCTTTGTCCAAACGCGTGATTGCCTACTCACTGCTGTCATTTCCTGTAAAGATATGTGATTTGGGTTTTCCTTCTTCAACTCCTCCGCAGGGATAAGCCAACGATATATTGTCATCCCTGTGAACGTTGCTTCTATGTATTGTTTAAGATCCGTCTCGTCGCTGCCATTCCTACCCTTTGATGCTGCTTCGAACATCGTCTTGCGCACTGCCGAACGAACTCCATCTGCTCCAATAAGTACATCGGTGGTCGCAGTAGTGCCATCTGCGAAGTTCAGCGTAATAGGTGACGTCGAATGCGCATCTTGTTGCTCTGGTTCGGTATAATCGATGAGCCGCTTCTTGGAGTATACTGTACACGATGCTGGGAGGTGCTTCTCCAGGATAGCTACCATATGCTGACGATGCATAGAGGAGGGACCATCTTGTCTCACTTGCATGAGAAAAGGTCTCCAAATGGTGAGCTATATAAGCACTTACAGCGTTGGACTCTCCGATACCAGATGTATCCGCCCTCACGTATATCTGATCGCCTCGTACATATCCCTGATCCCGGGGTTCAAAATTGGGGTTCAAAATTGAAGCCAACGCAATCAAGAATCGAATCACTCACCATTCTCGCTGTCGGGATCATGCGTAAATATTTGTTTGAATTCATCAAACAGCCCAAGCTCGATCATAATTTCGTGCGTCCGCCTCCATACAGTGATTCCTACACCGGCAGTCTCGATAGAATCATGTGCTTCGTATAGATCGATGGGTATAGAAGGATCATATTTTCCGATTGTAATAGCGAGGACAAGACCAGCGATACCAGCACCGCTGCGGAATGTCTGAGTGACGGGCTCGAACATAAATATAGATACGCACCAGATGGCAACACGGAACTTGGGTCCCGACTCAAAGGATGAAAGCGAAGCGGACATTGTATCGTAGTATAATGAGGAAATTCGGGAGATGATGTCTGGCCTGCGGAAGGACAACGTCGCTTTTATGTCGTCCATGGATGCGGGGCCATGCATCAACTTGGCCGTCCGACGCGCAAGTCATTTACGTGATTCTGATTACAAGGTTTGGAGAAATCCGAGTACAAGGATGCGATTGCAACGCAGCCGGCATGAGCCAATACTGATTGACGCCCACCGTGGTGATCACAATCCTGGACTAGTGGGTTTCAGTGGCAGTAGTTGCGTGAAACCATGTCTGGTAGAAAAAGATTCTCTTCTCACCGTTCTCACTCGAGTCCGAGCTTTAATCCTTGCCACTTGGCGAGTCGGAAGATGTTTTACTACCCGTTGCTGGCCACTATAGCAACCTTGGTTTATGACTCCAAGAAATAGGGGTGGAGTTGAGAGTTCCGTCCATCGAACATGGCGCTGGTTGATGAGGCCTGCCCAAGCACCAGAGAACACGTCCACTCAGAACAAAGCACAGGACAGGACAGGGAACGACTACATGAACAGGAATGCAAGACGAAGACCAGGGAGAGCGTCGGCGGGACTCCAGACATCCGCGAACCCATCCGACGTGGGATCCAGCGGGTTGAACAAGTTTCATTACGTCAAGCTGTTGGGGCATTCGGGAATAAATTAATAACCCGTATGCCAATCGACGGCGCAGTCGTTAGTATTCCTTTCGTTGTACATACTTAAAGGCCATCGTCCAGCCGTGGACCTTTTCCCCTCACTCGTTCCGTCTGGACGTGTTGAGGTTGACATCGTCTAGCGCCAACACAAGCTTCAGAGTATCAGATCTCAGGTCGACTTTTGACCTGCAAGGCAAATCGGCCTATGACATAATCCATCCTCTGAGAGACCGGGGATGGCTACCACAGTAATCGGTACTGGGCATCACTAGATCGGCACCCCCGGTTCGTCCAAGAGTAAGAGCATCAGGCTCCTTGGAGTCGTCCCCTTAATGGGAACTGTGAAGATTGGCTTAGACGAGTATCTCGCGCTTGAGCACAAGAAAGAGGATTTCAACCATTCCCGGGAATATGTAACTATCTTACATGCATCATGACAAGTCTCAATCGTCACAAAGGTCGTCCGGTCTGCTCGATCTCATTGATGAATGCCCTCGGGTTTGGTTCGCGCCCCAAAAAGTCCTAACACCAACCAGACCACAATCAGACCACCGTGGGCGTAATGATCGATGTCTACACACCTTGAGCAAATCCATCTCGTCCCGGCTCCCACCAGGAAGGAGGATCTTATCGCGGTATAATTTGCCCAACTTGGGATCAAGTGGAGCCTTCTTGAAGACAGTTGCATACATGTCTGCCGCGAACACGAGCGAATAGGTGTATCTGTAGTGCACATGTCAGTTCGATTACACTTGAGACGGATTTGAGCGCTGACTCGGACAACATACCCATAGTATGCAACGTCGTATTCGCCAGCGATGTGTCCAAAGCCACCCTGACCAGGCTGGTCTCCGCCTTTGAGGTGCGTGATTTGCTGTCTCAACTCATTCCATAACTTGGTGTAGTCTGTACTTGCGTCCAAAGTGTTATTGTGTACCACGAGATCAAAGGTCGCATAGGTAATCTGGCGCAGGTAGAAAAGCCCAACAGTGACGTAGCGGCTGTGTGTATGTGACTGAGTACATCACACATTTGAAACGTGGATGCCAACCTCTTGACGATCTTGACGATAAGATCGTCCGGCAAAGGGCCTTGCGTCTTGTAATGGCTCGACATCTTCTTAAGCACCTCGGGCTCCCAGCACCTGGAATGCGACCCACCTCAAGTTAGTCGCCACGTCCCATAACATAAGAGCACACCCGACCAATTCTCGAGCATCTGCGACGGTGCCTCCGCGAAATCAAGTGCAACTGTTGTTCCATGGAACCGTGAATATCGTGTCCGACTCAATAATTCGTGGAAAACATGGCCCATCTCATGGAATAGAATCGTTACTTCAAAGTGTCCCATGAGTGCTGGCCGCTCCGGCGTCGGCTTCGCGAGGTTAGCAACCATAGCGGCCAGAGGGTAGTGCCGTTTTCCGTTTAAAAGCTCATAACCTGGGAGGACGCAAAATACAGCGGCATGAGGAAACTTGGCCTCTAGAAGTTTGAGTATGAGTAATGTGGTAAAGACAATCGCAACATCATATAGCACAACTCTAACGTACCACGAGGGAAAAGGTCAAGGTAGCAGTACCCGACGAAACCTGACTCATCCTGTGCATCCTTTTCCCAAACCGCGAACTGTTGGACGTCTGCATGGACATTAATCCTGTACACGATGCAAGGGTGTATTGACGACTCGCCAGGGTGCCACACATCCTTCGCCTCACCGTCAATCTCCACAAACTTGACCCCGAGAAGATGTTGATATATGTCAAGAATCGCGGGTACGATGAACGAAACAGGGAAGTATTCTTTGACAAGAGAACCATCCAGACTTAAGCTGCGCTCGACATAGAGGCGGTTATAATATCTAGTAGCGAGACCCCCATTATCAATCAAACACTTAATGTACCTAGATGCTGGATAGATGATGTACCTGGAGTCCCAAATGTAAAGATTGTCATCGATTGGCAAACCACGCTTCGTGTAATCTTCATTTTTAAGCGTAACAATGGCTTCAAGTTCTTTCTTTCCGATAGGATCAAGATATCTCCTGAGCTCATCCAAGAACTACGTGCGAATTTTGTCGTGCAATGCAAAGATGAACCTCAGGCTCACTCACCTCCTTGACATTAATAGCGCTCTTTGACATCCTCATCTCGGTAGCATAATCCGCCCACGAATCATATTGTAAGACATTAGCGATCTCCTTGCGTAGACGGAGAATGGTGCTCAAGGGCTCAGCATTGATCGCTAGCCGAGCCTCGTGGGCCAAGTGTGCGGTCTTGCGTGTAGATGGGTTGTTCGCGCGATCGAACTTCACCCCATTAGACGAAACGGACGCTTTCAATGGACATACGGAACTCACGAGCGGCCAGATGTCTGGCGTCTTAAATGTGACATCGTATAACACCTTGCCACCTTCAACTATTCGTTGAGTGTAGCCAGAGATCACATCTTCTGGAACACCATCCAGTTCCTCACGCGTAAAGCTGACGTGGCCCTGCAAACTTCTTTTCCATCAATACTGCTGAACAAAAGTAGCTAACTCACATTCTCATCGTTGAAGTTTTTCTACGATGCGCATCAATACCTCCAATATCGATATGAAGTGAAATCGCCAACTATAAACTTCAAGCATGCCTCTGAAAGTTGGTCCTTGAGAATCCTGAGCCTCTCCTTGTCTTCCTTTTTCTCGAGCGCCAAACCAGCCCGCTTGCCATCGAGTAACATCTTTTCAGCAAGTCGCTTCTGCTCAGCACTCAATTTATCCCAGGCACCTGTCTTGTGCAAGATTGCCTTGGCAGTCGCCTTGGCTTTGTATAGATCCTCTCGCATCGATTGTTCGTTCGAAAACTTGCGTGAACGCTCCTCGACTAAAGTGGAGGCATCGCGTAGCTCCTTGTCTGTCGAGACGTTTTGATAGAAGGAGAGCGAATCTGAGACACACTTCAGCTCAGCTTCGGCGAGAGCTAAGGCAGACTAGACGTAGGAAGGGATTTGAATGTCAAGAAAGCACTTTCGATTTTACCCCTGCAAACTCACAAATACCTGAAATAGATAGGTTAGCTTATCAGTGCACGAGAGGGATGTAAAACAGTTTTTACATTATCGAAATCAAGCTTATCCTCAGGCAGCTTGACAATGTCGTCGTTAACCCTTTTTTTCTTCTCTAGTGCTTCGATGATGAGCTTGTCAACATCTCGAGCGGTATGCTTCCAGGTGGGTGGGGCTTGGGGAGGTGTTAACGGAACCATCGGAGTGCGCCTGGCAGTTTACATCGATCTAGGTCACTGGGCGCAACCCTTAAAGAGATTTCTGTGAGAACTGAATACCCCGAACAGAGGTCACTACCAGAGCCCCATGATATCGGATACATTATGCACCGTTGTGTAGTCGCTCATGAAAGTGCGGTGTGTCCTTGATTCACCGTCATGATGGTGGCGTTGAAGCTGTGATGGCGTGCAAAGCCAATGATTGAGTCGCTACCTATAGTTTCTTAGAAGGGGTTCTCAGCGCCCTTCCAGCGAGCTTTAGCCGAAAATACCAATGTAGCGGACATGGCATGAGACATGGGTCAGAATCAGCTGAAGAAGTCCTGCTTCGGGTTTCATCGTGGTTACAACCCAGTCCATCTATTGAGTACGCGATAGATATACGACGTGGCACCTCTCAGCTACCGTTCTCCTCACGGGTGCTCCCTGCTCGCAACCCTGTCTATCGCATTCTTGACAAGCTCAGTGAGCTCCTCTTCCGCGCCTACTATGGCCTCTACGCGGCGCTCACGCGACAAGAGGTTACCAAACACCGTCTCGGGATCAAACGAAGAGTGGGCCCTCTGGACAGCCTCGGAAAACTTGGCAGGGTGGGCGGTGGAGAGGATGACTTGAACGGTTGCGGCGGAGCTATGACAGACAGGCACTAAGTCCAGCGCACGATATCCGAGGAATAAACTGCGAGACGTACTTGGATTTTGCAAACACTTCGGCGGCATGTAGCCCGACGGCGGTATGCGGGTCGGCGAGGTACGACTTGGTCTCGTTGTACTTTCGAATGGTGGCGATCGTCTGTGGAACGAGTTAACTAGCTGCACATCCACGTCTACATTAAATCCCACCTGCTCGTCGTCAGCCTTGTCTGCGACGAAGTCTCTCCGTGCACCCTCAAGCACCGTTGACAGATCAACGGTCCCTGTGTTCTTAATCGTAGCCATCCAGTCGTACACCTGGTCACATGCAGCTGCACGCTTCGTTGTATCGTCATTCTGTACCGCGTTCTCATAGGCAAGATACCAGAGCAACCGTTCAAAGTTGCTTGACACGGCGATATCCATTGCGGGGCTAACAGTTGCATAGACGCCGCCCGCTACAGGGGCAGCACCGGGATCAACTTTCTGGTACGACCCACTCTTCCAGAATCGGGCAAGGATGTCGTTTGAATTTGTGGCAACACCAAGCTGACCCATAGGCAGGCCCATACGTTTGGCGTAGTATCCTGCGAGGATGTCACCAAAGTTACCCGTAGGGACGACGAACTGGATCTCGGAGCGTTCGACATCGACGTTGGGGTTATTGAGAAGCTGAAAGTAGGCAGAGAAGTAATAGACAATCTGTACGAGGATACGAGCCCAGTTGATGGAATTCACTGCCCCTAGACGATGTTTTTCGTTAAACTGCTTGTCAGCTAGGAGGGATTTGAGGATATCCTGAGAAGGGTTACATTATATCTATCAATGTAGAACAATGAAGCTGCGCTTACTTGACAGTTGTCAAATGTCCCGCTGACAGATAAGTTGTGGACGTTCTCGTCGAGGACGGTCGTCATCTGAGCTTCCTGGATCGGTGAGACTCGACCTTGAGGGAAGAGAATGAAAACGGATATGTTGGCTTTGTTTCGCAAGCCGTAGATAGCGGCACTTCCAGTGTCGCCACTGGTGGCACCGACAACAGTGAGCTTCTCTGGTGATTCTCCTGGAGCCTTCCGGGAATTCCGTCTATTGAGAAAATATTCGAAGAGGTTCCCAACGAGCTGTAGCGCAAGATCCTTGAATGCATAAGTGGGCCCGTGGAACAGTTCAAGTACATGGGTTTTAGGATCGAGTTGAACAAGGGGTGTGATAGATGGATCGCGAAACGCGGCCGGACTAACGGCGTATGTCCTGTTGACGAGCGAAGTAAGATCGGCTGGAGGAAGCTCATCGGGAGAGATGAAGAGTGAGAGGATGCTGATGGCGAGCTGTTGGTATGAAAAACCGGCCCACTCAGATCGCCAGTTTTCAGGAAGGCTTGGGATATCTTTTGGAATGTAGAGCCCGCTGTCTGGCGCGAGGCCAGCAAGGACAACCTGTCACGAGTCCGACATCAGCATGGAGGGTAGCAGAGATGGTTCGACCCACGTCCTCAAAGGACTGTTCGCCTGGGTGTCCGCGGGTGGAAAAGTACTTCATCGCCGTCGTCGTGCTCGACGCGAAAAACGACGATCATAGTAATGTTGGTATCCTTTTCGGGTACATATAAATCTCCGAAATATTTCGGCTCGCACACGCTCCTCGATGGCTACTCCACCATCTCCTCGAGCAATTCTCAGCCTTTACAGCTCTACTCTTCGTGTAGCACGGTCGTTCAGTTCTTATAACTTCCGCAACTATTTTTTGTGGAGGACAAAGGATACATTCCGTGGCATGCAGGCAAGCTGTTGCTCTTCTCTTTACAACGACTCACCTGATAACTACCTCCACAGGCGGAGGAGCATCCAGCTAAACTTTCGTTTGCGTACAACGAGGCTGTCAAGGAGTTGGAAGTTCTTCGCCGGAGCGCTGTTGTGAATCAACTGTACGGCGGCCGTCGTCTCGCAGTGGAACACTAATATCTGGCGATGAACATACGTTGATAGTGGGAAATGTTGTAAAAAATGCCATTCCAGCTGTCCTTTCTCCCCAAGCATACCGTGCGGGTTCGGAACTCATTTCCCTGTTTCCCCGCCAATTCGTCCCACCATCGAGTACTCAACTTCTCCACTCACTTTTGATCATATGGGGGTGTCTGACCAAGTTCTTATCCATATTTCGCCTGGGACACCATCTGGAAGCACCCTACTTCCTAGCCTTCAGCGCACTCGGCGACATGATCATATGACTGGTTCATTCATTTAGCGGTGAGGCCTATGTGGGTTGCTGATAAGTGTTCTCTTCCAGTCTCTCAGAGTACTGAAGGTCTTTACATGCGTCAGCGTCTTCTGCCTGGAACTTTGACCAGGAGTGACGCTTGGCCAGTTCAGTGGCTCGTTTCCCAGTGTTCACTACCTCACAGAGTTATGAACCAAGCCTGTTACCACAGCCAACAACAGGCGATAAAGCATCTCCAGACTCGCCAAGATCCTTGTGCGTGTGTTGTAAGAGACGGTGGACATTTGGGAGACATGGATTAAAGCTCGGTGCCAGTGCGAGAACGGTGAGAGGATTTACTTTTAGTCAAATAGTATGGAACTTGATTTACTCACGAGGGAGGATACGCATCAGCTTAACTTTATAATCACCATCTTGTCAGTCATTTATGGCACCAGGGTATTATGATGGGGGGAGAAGCGAAGACGATCTGGATGACAAGGGCATCAGTGCATATGAGAGGGAGGGCATGGAGACACTGAAGCAGAAGATTCACAGACGATGGGATTTTGTGAATGAGGCGAGCGGAGCCGTACAGGCATTGCAAGACGCAGAATTAAAATTGCAAGCGTTAGCAAGTCAGGTGGCCAGCTAGGACGATCAAACACTCGTTCGTAGTCACTGAGCCAGTTCATGTCTGCCTTACCCATTCATTTGTACAGGCACGAGCCTCTTCTCGGGCCTCGGAAAGATACCCACATTCCGTGGTCCTTAATTTGGGTTTATATGAACAGAGGTGCAGCGTGTGATGTGGCATTACAATAATGTCGGCGATCCCCGCAAGCTCCTCGGCCTCCTCGTCTCAACCTGAGTTTACGGTAATGTCCGCTCATTTACTGTAAATGCAATACGAGTTTCGCAAAATCTCTGACAACCAAATTGGTTAGTTCGTATGTATTGCGATCACTGTACCATGCAGCACCAGATAGTCAATTGTATATCCGTGGAACTCATGGATAATATAAAGGTGCCTTCATTTCTCCACAGGTCAGATGTCGTCTCCCGATTGTCCCCGCCGTCCTGCAATACAATGTCAGCTTCCTCTGAGTTGCAACCCAAGTTCCGTGTTGCCATCTGGTACGTAGCTATGTTCATGTTCGAGCCCGTCACTCAGACATTCCGCAGCGGTGCTGGTGTCGCTGGTCTTGTCCTCGCTATTACAATCGGAAAACATGACCCTTCTATATCCATTGACCTATACGAAGCACATGACTCTATTCACACTGCCGGTGTAGGTATCACTGTATGGAGGCAGGCGCTCGGAGTTATGGTCGAGCTTGGATTGTTCGATGAATTCAAACAAATATTTATGCATAACCCTGACAGCAGCCGTGGTAGGTGATTCGATTTTTGATCGTGTCGGTTTTAGCTCTGACCGATCAACGCTCCAGGTCCCAGTACAAGGCGATCAGACATACGCGAGGGCGGATACATCTGGTTCCACAGAGTCCACCGTTGTATGTGCTTATGCATTCTACCATTCGGAGACCTGTTCTCATGCAAGTGGACAAAGACGGTCCTTCCTCTATGCATCGTCAGCATATGGTAGCTATCCTGGAGAAGCACCTCCCAGCATCGTGTACAGTATACTCCAAGAAGCGGCTCATCGATTATACCGAACCAGAGCAACAAGATGCGCATTCGATGTCACCTATTACGCTGAACTTCGCGGATGGCACTACTGCGACCGCTGATGTACTCATTGGAGCAGATGGAGTTCGCTCGGCAGTGCGCAAGGTGATGTTCGAAGCAGCATCAGAGGACAATGGCAGCGACGAGACGGATCTTAAACAATACGCAGAAGCGACCTTCACAGGGATAACGATATATCGTTGCCTCATCCCTGCGGAGACGTTGAAGAAGGAAAACCCAGAGAATCTTTCTCTGCGGGAGATGACAGCAGTGAGTAGGCAATTACATATTTGCACAAATCCATACCTCATTCCGGAGGTACAGTATCACGGAAAGGGCAGGGTAAACATGTTCAGTTTTGCCTCGATGTTCAGATTCACTTATTCGCCCTTCGTAGTACCTTGTCACCTACCCGATTGCTACAGGCACTCTGATTAATGTTGTGGCAATGGTAAGCGATCCGAATTTGACAGGGACGCATTACGGAGGACACTGGGTGTCTGACGCGAGTCGTGAAGAGCTAGTCGAGCGTTTTGACCACTTCGAACCTGACGCGAGGACGGTAGTGAAGGTGACCTTTCTCCGCACTGAGCAAGCCTGGCTAGTCTAAGGAGCGCACGATACAGCTCTGCGAGAAGCCGTCCAGGTGGGCCCTACATGTCGTGAAGCCGCTTCCATTTTGCGTACGAAAGAGGGTCGCACTTGTCGGAGATGCGGTGCGTTTCTCCCAGGTCAAATGTTGCAGGCACATCCAGTTGATGAAGAATGATCCCCTAGTGTCATGCCATGACTCCTCATCTTGCTTCCGGTGCGGGCCAAGCAATCGAAGTGCGTCTCATTCCTGTTTTTTCTCCCATTCATTGTTGCCCAATACCTATAGGATGCATTTGTGCTTGGCCGGCTCATCGCACATCCTCTTACTACGCCCTATCGCATTCAAGAGGTCCTCCACATCTACGAAGAGATTCGCTTCCCATTTGTCCGCTCCGTAGCGAGTCTTGCGTTGTCGACTGCATGGATGTATTCATTCATGGCACCAGGGTACTATGATGGGACGAGAAGGAAAGATGATCTGGATGAAAGGGGTATCAGTGCGTATGAGAGGGAGGGCATGGAGACACTGAAGCGGGAGATCTATAGACGATGGGATTTTGTGGATGAGGCGAGTGGAGCTGTACAGGCATGGCAAGACGCGGAATTGAAATTACAAGCGTTGGCCGGGTAACCAACTAGGACAATCAAACTCTTGTTCCTGGTCGTTCACTCATGTCTGCTGTACTTGGGCCGCATTCATGTATATAAGCTCCCTCCCCAACTAGAACCATCATGCATCATCATTACCTCCGACGTAGCCTTGAGCGCTTTTGGCACCGTCCGCTTTCGCCGGCGGCGGATGGGCCGTAACGAGGTACCGACCTGGTGGTGACCCTTCCCGGTCTCTCAGAGCAAGGAATGCGCTATGCGCTAGGTTGCCCCGAAAGTCGCAACTTGATCTGAAGCGTCATGAAGCTTCAAGTTTGAAGCACGTATGGCACGTGGCGTGCGGTGGTACGGACTCTACCGTGTCGCTGTTGTCGCGGGCAATGCTACTAGATGTCACATACATCGTCCTTCTTCAATAACTGACCTTGGCCATCGACTCATACTGACAACAACAACAGCCTGTTTTGCTGTCCAGGGGCAAACGTTTGAGCATCGCCCATCAAGCGCAGAAGGGTTCAGTATACATTCAACTCAACATCACAGACCATCATACTACAAACTCGATCATTCCCGAGGCTACCTCTACAGCTTCTGAATTCGCGATTTATGCGTTAAATTCCATGCAGAGGTTGGAAATCTCAGGCAGAAGCGTCAGTCAACCAAGAGATATCGGTCCGTCGCCAAGCAGATCCCCGTGGCCAGTGCAGCGCTCGATGGGCGGACGTTTCAACGCTTGCCACTATCCCATCGAAGTCATGAGCCATGCTTGCGTAGCCGACAATATTTGCAGATTTGCCACCATCTCCGGGTGTGTTATCAGTGATGGCGGACGACCGGAAGGCCGGGGTCAAAACCCGGATCGAGAACGGTAAGCAGAAACCTTGTTTTTACTTGCATACTGAACCTGGTTTACTCGTGGCAGAGGGCTATACTTAGCAGCTTATGGGATAGCTATCATTTAATCAGACATCGCTCTGCAACACCCCGCCTGTCTCCGTGTTTCCTCCCACAAGTCATGTTGTATCACTCCGATGGTTAACGTGAGTCAGTATGAATCCATTGACAATACTGGCTGTGTTGCCATCGCATCCTCATACCCAAATCACTTAAAACCATGTAATCGGAATCACATAGATTACCTAGCGCCGAACGGCCAAGTTGATGAATGACCAAGCATATCCGATTCTAGAAGACTTAAAAGCGATTTTATTTCTCCGCAGTTCAAACAGCATCTCTTGATCTCCCTCATTCGATCAAAACAAGATGTCGAGTTCGCCTTCTTGCTCTGAGTCAGGACCCAAGTTCCGTGTTGCCATCTGGTGCGTAGCTACGTTCACATTCAAGCCCGTCACTCAGATATCCCGTAGCGGTGCTGGTATCGCTGGTCTTGTCCTCGCTATTACAATCGGAAAATATGACCCTTCTATACCCATTGATCTCTACGAAGCACACGATTCCATCGAAACTGCCGGTGTAGGAATCACCGTATGGAAGCAGACGCATGAAGTTATGATCGAGCTTGGCCTGTTCGATGAGTTCAAACAAATATTTACCCAACGTCCTGGAGACAACCGTGGTGAGTAACAAGTCTCGACTGTGTCGGTCTCAGTCTGACCACCACATCAGGCCCCAATACAAGGCGATCAGACATACGCGAGGGCGGATACCCCTGGTTCCAGAGCGTCCATCGCCGTAGGTTCACTTATTTTCGATCGTCAGGACTTGTGCTCATGGAAGCGGTGCAAAGATGGTCCCACATCCATGCATCGTCAGCACATGGTAGCTATCCTGGAAAGGCACCTCCCAGCCTCGTGCATAGTACACTCCAGGAAGCGACTCGTCAATTATATCGAACAGGAACAACAAGATACACACTCGACGTCACCCATTAGACTTGAGTTCATAGATGGAACCACTGCGACCGCTGATGTGCTCATTGGAGCTGATGGAATTCGCTCGGCCGTTCGCAAGAAGATGTTTGAAACAGCATCCGGAAACAATGACGATGATAAGACAGACCTTCATCAATACATTGATGCAACTTTCACAGGGATGTCGATATATCGATCTCTTGTCCCTGCGGAGACGTTGAGAAAGGAAAACCCAGAAAATCTCTCGTTGAAAGAGATGTCAGCAGTGAGTAGTCAATTACAAGATGTATAACTCTACACCTCAGTCCGCTGGGATACAGTACGCCGGAAAAGATAGGGTAGACATGTTTGGTTTTACCTTGATGTTCAGATTTACTTAACGGTTCACAGTATCTTGCCACCTATCCCATTGCCAATGGGACTATCATCAATGTTGCGGCCGTCGTGAGCGATCTGAGGTTGGCGGGCACGCACTATGAAGGACACTGGGTATCAGACGCGAGTCATAAACAACTGGTTGAATGTTTTGAAGGCTTTGAACCTGACGTAAGGACAGTGGTGAAGGTGATTTATCACCACGCGGATCAAATCTTACTAGTCTAAGTAACACGCGATACAGCTCTGCGAGAAGCCGACCAAGTGGGCGCTGCACGTCGTGAAGCCCCTTCCATTTTGCGTACGAAGGAGGATCGCACTTATCGGAGATGCGGTGCGTTTCTCCCAGGTCAAATGTTGCAGGCACATCCAGTTGACGAATGACGAATCTGCAGTGCCACGCCATGGCACCTCATTTCGGTGCTGGCGCGGGTCAAGCGATCGAAGTGCGTCCCATCTATTATTTTCTTTTCAGCCCAATTCATTGTCGCTCAACCACGTCTAGGACGCATTCGTGCTCGGTCGGCTCATCGGACATCCTCTTACCACACTATATCGGATCCAAAAGGCCCTCCGCATTTACGAGGAGATTCGCCTCCCATTTGTCCGCTCCGTAGCGAGTCTTGCGTTGTCGACTGCATGGATGTATTCATTCATGGCACCA
>QFEL01000550.1:0-38188 GCA_003316195.1 Neoboletus brunneissimus | reverse complement strand
GCCGAGAGCGTCTCCTTCCTGCCATATGAGTCATATATTTCAAATATTTTATTGTTTCTAGATTTAGACACGTTCGGAGTTCGAATGCGGGGGACTCGCGCCGAGGATGGGCTTGTCTCGTCACACAAGTGCTGCGTCCGCTCAAGCCTCAATCTTGTCGTCTTATGACTTCATGGAACACTGTCTGTACGCTAATTTACATGCTTTTTCACCCCTCTCTGATGAGGCCAAAGAGTGGTTTCAATGAACCGGAGGACCCGCTAAATTGGGCAGTTTCGGTCGGAGACTCATATTCGGAGTGACTGCCAACGAATGTACAGCATGCCAAACAGGGCCCCGACTTTTTTCATTTAATATCTAGTTTTGTGTCACCTCCTGTGCGCGGTAAGGAGTGGCGGCAGTTCCGAACATCTAGGGCCTCAGTTGGATCACTGCGGTCAACGCCATGTCTCTCGTTGCGGAAGATCTGAAACAGCGAGGGTGTCCGCCGTCCTTGTCGCCAATTTGAACCCTCATCCTGACCAGCGTCTCCTCTATGCCCCCGCTCAGGCCGAGGTATCCACTTGGATCACATGTTCGACCTCGCCAACATGTATACACCAATATTGGAAGCTGTGTCTCTCGCAGCACTCCCGGTTGAGGCAACCTGAAAGGGATATGCGGACAGCCGCGGCACAGCGTGAACGGGACCAGGCACGGCACTCAACCAGGACTGCTGTGGCTATCTGCAGGGGCGAACCTATTGTGTGGGAGGCTGAACGTAGTTGGCGGATTTCACATTCTTTCTTGATCATTTCACTATCTAGCCAACGGAACGAGCCAACCTGGGTCCTATTATCACCTCTCCTTTCTGTCATTCGATTTCAACTCAGGCACCAGGTCGCAAACGACTGCCACCCGATGACTATTTTGAGGCTTAGCTCGTGTTAGCGCAGTATTTGTGCCTGGAGTGAATCCAAGGAGGTTTTGGCCACCGCCTCCATAAGAGCCAAACGTGCTCCAGCGATACGCTGTCGTTGCCAAATCACATTCCTGTGCTTGTGCAATCGAGAGAAAAGTATCGTCAGGCGTCGAGCGGCGGCTCGAGCCAGCACACGACATGATACTCGCTTGGGTTCAACACTTGTGAGTGCGGCAAGATTGGATAAACCTATCTCTCGTCGACGACACCCACGCAGAGAAAAGGCAACAAGAAAATATGCACCGAGGCCGCCGGAACGCCGCTAAAGATAACACCCTCGCCTGTGCCTGCGGGGCGACAAGCACTACTTCCTCGCCTCCATCCATCAAGCATGATCGACTAATTTCGGAACAGCCTTGGTTATACCACAAATGCGTGTTGATCGCGCTGCCTCATGCCTGAAACACGCGCACACCGTTGAGCACAAAACCCTGCAACTGGAGCTATGAGCGCCGTGAGTCGCATCGATGCATCGACAACGGCACAACTGCAGTAACCTAAACGAATACACACGTATCCCTCAAAAGCCTTGTCCGACAACACGTCCGATATCTGCGGTTTCTTCAACGTCATGTGGCAACAGAAGTTCTTGCCCAGATCCTTTCATGGTTTAGGGCATGCTTGTCCACCTGACTGTCGAGGCAAACTCAGGCAATAACCTAGTCAAGTATCCATATCTCGAACAACCTACAAGCCGTGCCCGTATGTCGTGCAAGTGAGGTTCCTGCGGATCAGTGACGACGAACATGAGTTTCTCTCTCTCGGGGAACGGCGTGTATCTGTTCCAATTCCGGGACAAGGGATTGAGTTCAGCGACGCGAGCTCACAGGTGTCACGGAGCAAAAAAAGGGGGGGACCACGGAAGGAGCACATCACCCAATAGTCCAGCGGTGAATCAACAATCCGTCTGTCCCTAAATCATTGCGAAGGCGACGAGGCAACTCGTGCTAATCTTGAGTGCTCGTGTTTGTTACACGCATCGTCCACATTATGGTCATCAGCCTCTTTGCTGTGATGATGCCCTCCCAGGAGATACAGAAGCCTGGAGGATGTTCAAGTTGAAACTTGACGCAAACCAGCCTGCTATCAGGCTGTCGAATACTACAAGCCACATTAACCTGCGACCGCCTGGGAGGTGGCTTTACCCTGCCGGAGAAGTAAGACGATGCTGCACACTTCCACATCCACAGCCAGCACCAAAGGATACAGGGCAACGTGGGTGTGATCTATCCTTGCACATGAAGCCGCTTGCTACGATAGGATCATGATGAACTGGCAGGTTACAGTCAGAAGCGAGCTAAGAACCCACGGGGGACTTCTGTTTTATGTAATCCAACCTCTACATAATTGTCGGTGTCCGGACCGTAGACTGTTGGGGCCTGAGGCACGAACGATCTCGACCTTATCTCCCGCTAACTCCGAAATATTAAAGATCCCAGCGAATGGTGCGTCATGAACGGAATCAGATTTGGGGACTGGTTCCACCAAACATGTGCTCTTGGATGAATGTTTCCACCAAAGGACCGAACCAAACGTCGTGACGACGAACACAGCAGGCAGTTGCTGCGATGATCGCAGCCGTAAGCTGTCCGGTTTCCCCAACCCGCGCGCGACTGAACAAATAGAATCCACTTTACAAATCACATGGATGACTGAACGAATAGATATGTATTCAAGGCACGTTTTGAAACATCCTCCTCCTCTGCAATTCAGCGCTCAGCGCCAAAACAAGCTCCGGCGCTCGACACCAGTCCTCAATCATACCGGACATGCACCATCCCCGACCACTTCAAGCTGAATCATCTCCGAATCGTCTGCGTCATCCCCTACCGTCTGAACCCCCTCCGAGCTGACATCCGCGAACGCAATCGCAGACACAGTCGTGCTTTCGCTCGCAATTACTTGTGAGAATGCCCCGAATCCAGTCCCAATCCCTCGATGTCGGTTCCGAAGTTCACGATCATACATTTCCATAATGCATATGATGAACCGAGGAACGATAACGCATGGGAGCGAATAGCTGAGGTTGGTCAGGAGGTTGATCATATAGATGGTGCGTGGAGACCCGGGTTGGATTACATTGATGATATTGAATAACAGAGTCCTAGTTCGGAAGAAATCATCCGGGTGGTCAGTTTTTTTATATTGGTTTGCATGAGAAGGGGTGAAGCGAATGGTGAAATAAGAATGACAGAATGGGACAAGGGGAACATACAAGATGAAATAAAGTATTCCTTGCCTCACCAATAGCCTCATGTACCGGCTGACGTGCCAATGCTTCGTAAACTGGTACATCGCGACCGCCTGTTTGACGGTTGGGATGATAGCGAGGATCAGTAGTGTAGCAGCGAAAACAAATCGGGGAATTGCTCTTTCTATCACCGAAAGGGATGGTGCGGTAGATGAGTAGCTGCAAGATGTCGAATACGAGGTGTAGACAATTGTCACTAGAGAAATGTAGGGTTATTTGATCAGCCTGAGTGCACGACTTCCAATTTAGCCCGAAAAATACCTGACAACGTCTTATCAGGGTCGTCGTAGAGACCGTCCCAAATGCAGGTGATGACATTTTGCACCACATAAATGAAGAGGAGAATGCTTAGGATTGTTTTCGATAGACCCCACATTGCATAGACACGCAGAATCATTACCACTGCGATTTATGTCAACACAGTGGGATACAAAGCTCGGGAGCACGGAAACTCACAATCGGCAGCAGCGAGGAACAATACGTATCCCCAATAACCTACCATCAGCATCGCGGTGCCTTTGCACGGTATCCTTTTCTCAGCCTGGTACAGAGAGCCATAAAAGAGTGCGCTTACACCTAGCTGACTGTCAGCATTGCAACATCACTTGTGGAGATGAGGTACCTACGTCTATCAGAACATGATCTTTAGTGACGATTGTACATAGCGCAGAAAGAAAAAAACAACTGACTTCGACAGGGCCAGGTACAAAGATACCACCAGCTGCGAATGTACTACTGGTTAGTCCGATTAACCTTGGTACGTAACAAGTACACGTGAACGTACCGAGCACAAATGCACTTCAGGATGGATTCAGGGTTAGATTTCGACTATTTGACACAGCACCTGGACCTACATATTCCAACAAAGACCGACATAACGAACCTATCCGAACGATCAGTTTGGAGCGGATGCAGCAAAGTGTGCCATGAGGCCATATACGCACGATAACAAATAGTACAGAAACCCAACTAAAGGGTTTGCACTGTGATATTGTCAAGGAGGTGGAATTTGACTGTTAATTGTCTCATCCTTACCCAAATGTAGTTTATCTTTGCATACAGTTAGCCATGAAACAACATGGAAAGGAATGAGATACCTCTTTCGGAAAGGTGAGGACTAGAGGGCCAGTGGCAGGATTACAGTTGTTGCTTCACATCGAGTAGGATAGCGTGCACAAAAACATCACCCACCACAATCATATACGATGACAGTAACTCCTACAGCTGTGTTGCCTTGATAAGATGAACCCTTGACCGAAGATGTAAGCGACCCTACCGGCTGCATTGTCATGTATCCGCATGATTTTCAAAACAGACTCCAAGTAGGAAGACATGTCGTGTAAACGAGAAACACTGGGGGTGACGCCTGACTGTTGACAGATAAACGGTAAAAAAAAGTCGAGCAGATGAGGGTGTAAAGTTGGTCGAGGTTCGAGGTCACTTGGCAGTTATGTCTACTGCCCGGTATGTCAAGTATTTGCCTAACGACATGTTTAGAACATAGCATTGCGAATGAACGTTAAAGCTTTGGCGGTACGTGATGGAGATGACGTGATGCATGATAGTGAAGCCTTGTCTTCTTAATCGCGCAGCGAATAAAATTGTTAGAACACGGCACAGGAAAAGGTTTCGGTTTTGATTTAGCATCTGGATAGATCATATCATATCCACGGAGGAAGGGGCATTAAAAGGTCCATCATGAGAGTTAGATCGCCGCAGTCAACGCCACATCTGTACTTTTTCGTTGATTGGAACGCGCGTACGACAGTTATGAAACACCGGGAAGGCGCTTTTGTTGCCAATCTGCACACCCACGCAGTCGGCGCTCCCTCTATGTCCGTACTGACCGAGGTACGCACCGGGGAGATCACAGGTCCAGCATGGCTAGCCAATGAGTTATCCTCGATATCTTCTTCCACAGTAGGGATCCTCTGCAAAGGAAATGGGCACGGATGTGGACAATAACGTTATCATCATAGACACCCGTTCAATGTTTGAAGCGTAATTCTCCCCGCTGGCTTCGCTTCCTTCGCCACATTCATCTGAAACAGCTGCGGCACCAAACGACTTGGCACAATCGCATCCCTATCCCGTTTACCTGATCAGATGCGATGTGTGTGTAGAACTCGCCGACATGTACAGCAGTCTTAGGACTGTGTCTATAGCAGCACCCGTGTTGAGACAATCTAAACGGATACACGGACAACAGCCGAGCGCTGAGCGACCTGAGCCTGGGCCAATATTTGCACTTGATTGCTATGCCCATCCGCAGAGGGGGACGGAGGCTGAGCGCTGAACATAGAAGATAGTAATTTTCACCGGGAGGTTTTTTTTTTTTGATCATATGGCCACCTACACAACGGAAGGAGTCAACCGTATCAGAGCTGTAACTACCTCTCCTTTTTTTTTCGTTGAATTTCAACCTAGACAATGCGTGTCGTGAATGACAGCAGCCTGATTCGCGAGTTTGAAGCTTAGCTCGCGTCGGTGCCCCATCTATACTAGGATTCAGCCTAACGTACTCGAGAGTAGGACCGCATGTTTTAGCTACCGCTTCCACTGGGACCAACGGACACCCGGCCGTGATACACTGTCCCTGTGCTTGTGCTTGGACATCTGGTGGAAAAAACACCATCAGGCGTCGAGCTCACACTCCATGGTAGTACATACTGCAGTGTGGGGGAGGATTCCTCGGCAAGGTCACTGAAACTGGGGCGCGGGACCCTGCAATAAGAACAATAACAGAGCAATCTTGTTTGTTTCAGCTCTGTCAAACAAGTAAGCGCGAAAATCACTCCATGATTATGTAAGCGTATCGAGCGGAAACCATGATTTCCAACCGTATCAGCGACACTGAAAGCTCCAAAATCGGAACGCTGCTAGAGAAAACACCTGCGAATCGACAAGGACCACCTCCTCGCACCTACCCATAAAGTATGCGTGACGATTGGAGCAGCCCTGTAAGTCGTTATACCATAAAATCCATGTTTATCATCTTGACCAACGCCTGAAACCTGCCACGCCATCAAACACAACGTGAACGTGAGGCCATCCGCATCAAGGACAATAACGGCACAACTACAGTAACATAAGCGAACAGATACATACTAACATAGCTCTCGAAAACCTTGTCCGACAACACAACCGACTTCCGATGCTTATCCGCAGTTCTTCAAGCCGTCGTATGGAAAAAATCCTTGTTCAATCGTTTCATAATCCAGGGGTATGCCATAAAGGTAATGGTCAATTGAGTATCTTTGTCTTGAGCCAGCGAGCCGCGCCTGTATGTCGTGCAAATGAGGCTCCCGCCACCAGAGTGATGACGACGAACAAGAGTCTGTCTCCTTCGAAAAGTGGCACGTGTCCGGTCGAATGCCGGAACAAAAGGATTGAGTGCAGCGACACCGACTCACAGTTGTCACAAAGAAAGAAAGAAAAGGTCAACGCACAAGATGCACACCGCGGAATGGTCCATAGGTGATTTGACCGTATAATCTTTGAACAGTGACGAAGGGGTCTAGCTGAAAATAGTGCTGATCTTGAGTTGTCAGATTCGTCAGATGTACGCACCGTCCACATCGCCACGATGCCTGTAAACCTAGAACTCCACCGATTGTGTCGACCGTCCAGCAAGACGACCTGGATGTTTTCGCAGTGTCATACCACCCTTTGACACGCATCGAGGGAGGGAAGCGAACAATATATTCTGGAAGGGGAGAAGCTGTGCTTGCAAAGTCAGTGGTCAGACTTCGGCGCCATCAGTGGGATTAGTGAGAAGGAGTTAACACATGGACATGTCCGGCTTCAGACCCCGTCCTATATTCCCGGTCCTGGATCCCAACCCCGACGCCACCGCCAGCAGTGGGGGAACGGGTTCGGACTAATGCTCGGGAACAGCGGAGGGCATCAAACGTTCTCCTCGTCCGGCGCTGATACTGGCATTCCCTGTCCGTGGGGTTCGCACGTAGGAGGTGCGGCGATACGGACGAAACGCTCAACGGGGTCTTGAACAGTCTGGATGCCATCTAGGTTAGATGTGGCAACGCTAGGTATGCATGATTGAAGGAGCAGTGTAACGTGGAAACGTCGTTCGCACTCCCAGCCAAGACTCTTCCAACCCGCCATAGCAAGGTACGAAAAAGAAAGTGTAGAAATCGTTTGATTGTCGAAGGAGCCACCTTGCATTCAGTCTGATGAACTCGACGGAGCTTCAACTGCTTTTCGTCGCTCACAAATGCCATCAACATTCATGCACATCTGTTCCTTCCATGTATTCTGACCGACGTACTTGCGACCGAGTCCGTGGAATCGCGAGTTCTTATTACCCGCTCCACAATGGATCCAAGCCAGGGTGACCTATTCTCGAGACCATGATTAGCCTATCGATGGGGAGACGAAGGTAAGAAGGGAGGCGTAAACCTCAAGGGTAGTCGGCTCCTGATATCTTCGCCGTGCTCCCGCAAGATTGTTCTTTCTCATCGTTAATGCGACTGGAATGGCCTGTTCACATCTCCCACTGAACTCGCCACTTCCTCCAACAAGTTCGTTGTAGGTCTCGGCAGATGCCTCAAAGCATCCCAGTTCTGCATCCCAGTGCTGGTTCATCGTTGGCACGACCCCCCTCTCACACGTACTTCTTCATCAAAGTGCCTCCTTCCCCTCTGCTTTGCCGGTAACGGGAAGTATCACCTACCTTCCGTCGCCGTCTAACCCGGTTCACATCGCCACTGTCCTTCAATCGTCAGCATGAAACCATTGACCCAACACCATTGATGAAGACTCTTGAAGGGGATATGAGACGCGTGTATACACTGCACACAGTAAAGACGACTACAACCACCCCTCGACTGCATTCTCGTTTCTCTTCCTCATGTCGTGGCATCCAGGGCTGGGACTTCGTTTTCAGTCACAGGAGCTGCTGGTCGTGGTTGGGGTCGGGAGATCGAACCCTGGGCACACGGGGCCATGATCAAGAGAAAGATGACGCTGAGTATTTCCCTTTCTTGTATGTATCCACACAGCATGATGATCAGAGGTCCCGGTCATCTGGGATGGTCGCTCAAAAAGTTCTGGAATTTGTAAATTCCGGGATGGTCTATACCACATCTTTGAACAGTCCTAAATGGTGAGTTCCACTTTCTGTCATGTTTATAATAACATCGACTATACCTTGGGACCTGTATCGCGAACATGGGTTCGAGATTTCCTGCTCGTTATTGCAAGAGTAGCTTGACTGATCCTTATGCGTGTAAGTGACTCGATGCGATCGTCATAGTCCCAGGCCGAGGTGACGCAGGAGTCCGTCAGTGCGTGGGTGGACGGTACCGAAAGGTGTCAGAGGTTCTTTCTGGACGCAGTCGATGAGGATAAGCGAAGCCAGTGCATATGGGATAGGACACACTCGGTTGGGTTCACCACGAAACAAAACAGGAGCAAGCATGAAAAACGTACTGTCAAAGATGGGTCAAATGACGAACACTGCCTGCCAGCGGAACTCTGGAAGCGTTGGAGATCCCAGCGACTCGGAAACAGCGGTTCCGAGGATCATCGATCTTCGCTACTATCAACTACCGAGAGCATACTTGCTGGGCGAATATGCGACAAAAGAATCCAGTCAAGCTTCGTGGCTTCACAAACCGTACACAAAATTATTTAATAAGTGATAGATCTGGATCCGTCATTCGACGCTCAGCGCCGCTCACCAAGTCCCCAATCACACCTGGCGCTCACCATCCCCGACCACTTCAACAAGCTAAATCGCCTCCGAGCCGTCCACGTTGCCCTCCGCCGCCTGACCCTCCTCCGGGTTGACATCCGTGAGTGCTTCCCCAGATACAACCGCATTGCCGCTCGTAATTGGTTGTGAAAACACCCCGAATCTAGTGTTGATCCCTCGCCATCGGTTCCGGAGGTCACAGTCGTACAATTCCCTTATGCCAGTGATGAACCGAGGCATGATGGTGCATGAAACCGAATGACTGAAGGGGACCAAGAAGTTTATCACATAGATGGCGAGTGGAGACACGGGTTGGATTACATCCACGATGTTCAAAAGCAGAGTTCTAGTTCAGAAAAAAAAAAGCATCCGAGTAGTTAGAATCTGGGGTTGGAATTTGCATGGTATTTCTTTTTGTGGCGTGTACTTTGTTGGAACCCGAGACAGCGAGAGAGATAATGATAATAGGGCAATCTACGACATGAGGGAAGACGACAACGATGACTGAGCTATACTGGGGTTTTATATACCCCTAGAGGCTAGGGTAGAGGGTACGAGAATGGAATCCTAAGTGGAATGCTACAACGAACGATGACGAACGGCGTAATGCTCCAATATACTTATGGGATTTCCGTGTTCCCGATACGATCATCTCATGTGGCTCTTTTACCAGTTCTGGACCGTAATCGACGAGAAAGAGCGCCGTGTCCCCAAGTCCCCTTTGGGTGTTACTCTCGGAGCATTTGTATCACAAGAAGCGCTCGGCGCTGGCCTTGGTGGACTATAGCTTAATTGGGGCTAGTCGTCTATTTGTAGTCGATGATACCAACCCCATCACAGCGTTAACATCAACATGTGAAGCCCATTCCTGAGAATGCTATGGGGAAATTGCATCGAGGGAAGTTAGATACGAATCCATGCCGCATTAGGTCGCTGGGGCCCGCTCCTCAAGGATAGCTTTGAGGACGACGCTTCTGGTCCCAAGGTAACCGAAATCGGTAGGAAGGATCAGACACCCACACATAATGATGGTATGTAATTGAATTGAATCGACTCAGTCAGATTTCTAAACCTACAGTCGTACGGTATCATCGCCCGCCACGCAGAATGGTTGGCTGCGCTCTCCAAGGTGAAAGTAGCACTTGCACCTCCGCGCGAGCCGTCCTCAGTGCCACCTACAGGCTGGTTCAGAGCACCTTCGTTTCGACCTCTGCTTTCTCAGTCTTGGTCTGTGGGACATCTCCTTGTTCCTTGTCCGCAGGCATTATGTGATCACGATCACGATCATGCTCCCACTCCAACCGCGCCCGAAGAAACTGCGCGACCCACGTCAAGGCGAGTAACACGGGTACTTCCACCAACGGTCCAATAGTTGCTGCCAACGCCTGATCAGACCCAACGCCATACACTGCAATCGCCACTGCAATCGCCAGTTCCTGGTCAAGAAAGATAAACAACCATTCGGATGCATTCGTGCACGAAAAGCGACATCGCCGAGATGCACTACGATCGCACTTACAAAGTTGTTACTGCCAGCTGTGAATGCTTGCACCACCGCCACCTCGTACGCAAAGGTGGTGTTCGTCGACTTTCTGCGCAGAGCTTCTCTCCGGGCGAGATAGTAAATGAAGCTGAATGCAGACGTCCACATGACGACAAAGTAGAGGACCATCGGCACGAAGATGCGGAAGACGGGACCGAGGTTTTGTACGATGTGATGTCCTTGGTAGGCAAACATGACGATGATGGTGTATAAAAGACCCAGTAGTGCAAGTGGGGAGAATCGGGGAAGGAATACGTCTTGAAGAAACCGTTTCGACGTGAGGCGCATAACAGTGAACCGCGTGACCACTCCCGCCACTAGTGGGATACCCAAGTACTGCAAGCGTGGCATCAGGACATACACCGTCGTTGATATCAAGGTCGACGCACAATCAACACCGATATTGCAACTGCGCCATACTGGAGGTGCAACGACTGGCTCGAGCCAATCACATCGATGAAGAGTACCGCGTATGGCGAGTAGAGTACGATCTGCAATACCGAATTCGCGACGACGAGAAGGGCGCAATACTCGCCGTCCCCACCGGCCAATTGGTTCCATACCATGACCATGGCAATACATCGCGCGATCCCGACCATGATGACGCCAGTACGGTAAGTCGGGAGGTCCGGCAACGTTGCCCACGCCAATCCGAGCATTACGAACGGACCAACAATCCAATTCAGGATGAGGCTGATTCCTATGTGTATCCAGAGCTTTTTGGACAGTAGGATGCGACCGAGCGATTCGTAGCGGACTTTGGTGAGGATGGGCCACATCATGACCATGAGTCCAACGGCGATGGCTGAAAGAGACAAAGTTTGGTCGACTGCGCCTCTCCTACTCGTAAGCGGATGGAGCGCTTACGAACGGAAACACTATCAAACTGGACTGTGTCGAACGCAGGTTGCACACCAGGTACGAACTCGCCGATAAGTACACCGGCGACCATGAAGAGGAGGATGAGCGGCGTCAACAGACGGTCAAGGATGCCCAGCTTTTGAAAAAGGACTGAAAGGTTAGTCAGTGATCGTCTCCAATCTCGTACACAGATGGGGGATCGAACCTTTAGGTGCATTGGAGAGGACCTCTGGGTGTTCTCCAGCGCTATCAAATGGGTTGGATGCGCAACTACAGCTGCCCGCAACTTGACCTTGGTTAGTGTTTACGCACATGGAAACTCTGCTCAACTGGTTCCCGACGGAAAGCGGGATGTGGAACTGACCATTTTATACGTTGTTCAGGGACATGGTTCAGGAACATCACTGATCGAGGGCCAAGCGCTGGGAAGCAAAAAAAGAAAGATTCACATGTCTCTCTTCAGACAGGCGCTTTTTCCCAGGACGAGCCTTCAACCGAATCCGCTCCAACGCTGCGAAGAGATATGTCAGACATTAATGACTCTCTAAGACCCTCATCAGAACGAGTAAGCGCGAATACTGATCTGCAACACTCGGACGGCATCACGTATAGCTCGGAGTCTGGCCAATGCTGTGGCAGTTAGTCAGCATGAACTTAACGATGGACATGACAAATGGAGCGCCGCACCGTACTCAGGACCTGAGAAGCATGTTCCCCAGGTAGCATTGGATTGGGCACCCCTGAACAACACTAAAGTTGCTAATCCATTACAAATCTTCTGTGAAACTGCTACAAAGCGTTTGGTGATTGGTCACTTGGTGTTTTTTTCCATGGTCAATATAAAGTTCGACAAGCGTATTACTAATACCTACACAGCATGAGTAAGGTGGCATGGAGGTGCAAATTAGCAATCCAACTTTGTCAGCAACTTATTACTGCTGGCCATGAAGTCGCCCGATTGGCAATGCCTCGAAATGTCCCGCTTTATCCCTGCTCTTGCACGTACTTCTTGCGTGATTGCGTCGAAGACAGCACTGACTGTCCTTCGACGTGCTCTCCTGCCGGTGCAGCGGTAGAACCGGGGTTGTAAATGGGACGGAGTCTTCAATGACGTGTGAATACTGGATCGCGTCTTAAACGGAACATACCGAGCTCCATGGCCTTCACAAGCCAGTGTCTTCCCTTCCTCTATGTCTTGCTCGGCCGCCCTTTTTTGATAAGAAGTTCGGAACAATTTGACGTCATCACCGCGTAGTCGCTCATCAGGTAGTGGCCCTTTACAAAGCCTAGATTGTTTTGTTGTCGACGCTACGCCGTAGCGTAGGGTGTTTTGGGGGATTCAGTCCAGTGGGATGAGCGTGGTTCGCTAAAAGAAGAGAAAAGATGGTGTTATACATGCAGTTTGGCCGTTGTGAACGAGGTGGGAATCCCCCCGGGCCCTGGGTTCTCTAGCGACATGAGACACGAATAATGTATTATCAGAAAAAGCTAATATGTCACTCACTGCGAGTGAAAGGATACGCGAAACAGGTCAGTGAAGCAGTGAAAATTCATTTACAGATTCTCAGGATCACCGATGCATCACTTTAGCTTTGAATAAGTCCGAGTCAGTGAGAATTTGATTGAACTATTGAAGGGTGAATCAAATTCATTGCGAAGATTTCCACGCCCCTTGCTCCTTCGAAACAGCTAGAATATTTATACGCACTGTTCAGCTCCGAACACGAAGCATATGTGCAAAGTTTTCATAATGGTCATCTGAGGCGCGTTTCGAAACCACTAGAGAAAATGATGATGTACCGAGTAGGTACGGGGAGTGATGCTAGTGATGCCATGCAATTTATTGACAGTACATGGTGGCAAGATGGGGATCTGTCGAGCAGTCGCATGTCTGGATGTCTAGGATGATCTGGTTACAGCCGAAGCAAGGCTGAACAACTCCGACCTTGAACTTATATTCCTGGCTCGAGAACACGAAACGGGGCGGTAAAAACTGCTACCAACACATCTGCCGGCAGCGAGTCGGCGACCGACTTCGAAGGCTGTGCATCAATCGCTACAGTGACGTAAGCGAACACGCTAGTATCTCCCCGAAAATTCTGTTCCACGATGTGACTGATATCTTCATTTTCTTTGCAGGATTTGCCGGTGGGCCTCGTTGCGATGCCCGTGAACCCGAGATATAACATATGTCGACGAAAACTGGCCTACCACCCTGTTGAATAGTGTGAAGACATATCAACGCTGCCGCCTAGAAGCAGGCTTAACCTTGCCGGAGAAGCAAGATGTTGCGCTCTTCTACATTGCCAGCCGGCGGCACCTCTTCGGACGTCTGTATTACAATCTGGTTTGAATTCAGGTGACATCCAGTGGTGCCCGCGTTCCGAGTTCGGGTGTCACCGAATCGTCGCGACTCCCGAGCTTGCTTCACTGTGATCCTGCGTCCAGGGCCAAGGTTGCCAACATTACGACAAATGAACAAGTCGCTTTCGAGCACTAGACCCACGGCCTGATACTAAGTGCTATGATGGGAACAGCTCAACCCTCGAATGTCCGAGTTCGTGCTTTGCGACATGCTGTTCTACCCTTTCCTTGATGTTTTCGTTGTGTGATATACGCTGTAGTAATATCGTCAGCTCTTGAAGAATGTATGGTGACAAATATGCTGGTTTATCCAATAGTATTGTGCCGTTCCTGAATATGATTGCAGCACAAAACCAACTTGAAGCCGCGACATACAGATAATAGGGTGAATAGACTGAGGTATGTATCTAAAGCACGTTAATGACATCCTCTACAATTCAGCGCTTGGGGCTCACCAAAGTTTCAGTGGTCAACCGGAACCCTCGATCACACCTGACGAGTACCATCCCCGGCCATTTCAAGTTGAATCGCCTCCAAGTCTTCCGCGTAACCTTCTGCCGCCTGACCCTCCTCTGGATTGACATCCGCGAACGAAATTGTAGATACAGCCACGTTACCGCTCGCAACTAGTTGTGAGAGTACCCCGAATCCACTGTCGAGTCCTTGCGACCGATTCCGAAAGTCACGGTCATACAATTCCCTTACACTAATGATGAACCTAGGCATGATGACGCATGAAGCTGAATAACTAAGGGTGACCAGAAAGACCATCAAATCGGTGGGGAGTGGATACCCAGGTTGGATTACGGTAATGATATTGAAAAGCAGAGACCTAGCGCAGAGGAAAGCGTGCAGATGGTTAGTTTATCTTTGTGGGTTTCTGAGAGAGGGAAGGTGTGGGCGAATGATGGATATGTAGGAATAACAGAACGGAACAAGGGAAACGCACAAGACGAAATACACCACTCCTTCCCGCGCGAGTAGCTTCATCAATCGGCTGATCTGCCATCGCTTCGTCAATCTGTACATCTCAACACCCTGCTTCAAGGTTGGGATGACAGCGAGAACCAACAGTGTAGCACCAAGGACAAAACGAGGAATTGCTCTGTAAATCGTCGAGGAGGACGTCATGTTAAACGAGTAGCTGCAATACGTCAAATCGAGGACTTGGATGACCATCACTTGAGAGAAAGGGGGGAAAGAAGGCCATTCGCTCAAGACTGCACTGAGATTTCCAATTTAGCCCGAAACATACCTGAAAAGGCCTCATTAGGGTTATCGTAGATGCCATTCCAAGTAAAGGAGACGATGACTTGCGGCACATAAAGGAAGAAGAGGATACCAAGGATTATCCTCGATTGATTCCACATTGCATAAACACGTAGAATCATCACGACTGTGATTGAGGTCAATGCAATTGGAAGCTAAGGTAAACTATGGAGCACGATAACTCACGATCGGCAGCAGCGAGGAACAACACATATGCCCAATCACCAACAAGCAACATCGCAATACCTTTGAAATAGTATCCATATCATGGCCGGGTGCTGAGAGCTGTAAAAGGGTGTCTTACATCTGTTTGACTGTTAACATCATGACATCATTTGTGGAGATGAGATGCTTACGTCTATTAGAGTATGATCATTAGCGATGGATTGTATTATGTAAAGCAGAGAACTGACGTTGACAGGGCCAGGTAGAAAAGTACTACCAACTGTAGGTGTATTACGCGGTCAGTATCAACCTTGACAGTGTTCTTGAACGAATACCCAGTGCGAGTGTGCTTGAGAATGGATTCGAGGTTAGCCATGTTTTCAAATATGCGTCCGGAAACCTACATAGCCCAACAAAGACCGAGATAACGAACCTATCGGGACAATCAGTTTGGAACATACGCCAAACAGTGTTCTGTGAAGGTTATACGTACGACAATGAATATTGTAGAAACCCAAGTCCAGGGTCTGCACTGAGGTACCGTCAGGGACGTGTAACGTGGCTAATAACGGTCCAATCCTTACCCAAACGTAGCTTATCTTTGTAAATTATTAGCAGTAAAACAAGAAAACGAGAGGTATGGAACGAAACAAAATACCTCTCTCGAAAAGGTGAGGGCTGAAGGGCCAGTGAGACCATTGCAATTTGTCACTTTAAAATGAGAAGGATGGCTTGCACAAAGTATCACTCACCATAATCATATACGACGACGGTGAATATTGCAACTATTGCACCTGATAAGCTTAATTATTGACCGCAAGTGTAGGCGTACCGGACGCATAATCATCTATCAGGAGTGCGTTCAATTCCGATTCTACGTAGGAGGACATGTCGTGTACAAGAGAAGCGCAGGCAGCAACACCTGGTTGATGGACAACCAGCAAACACGAGTCGATCGGGAGGGGGGCAAGAGTGGGTCGAGACTCGGGGTCATTCGGCAATTATATCCTCTGTCCGGTCCTATATCAACTATTTGTTCCGAAATCACGGAG
This sequence comes from Neoboletus brunneissimus, assembly GCA_003316195.1. Taxonomy (NCBI): domain Eukaryota; kingdom Fungi; phylum Basidiomycota; class Agaricomycetes; order Boletales; family Boletaceae; genus Neoboletus; species Neoboletus brunneissimus. The sequence goes on along the minus strand of QFEL01000550.1, from coordinate 22,006 downwards.
GTCCATTTTGTGTTGAAGCCTGGCGATACAGTACGGAATGGAGGCGGGCGAGTCACGATAGCGATGCGAGCGCGGGTTCGTAAGTGCACAGCCCAGAAAGTCATTATGTGGACACAGTCACGAGGTTTAATAGTAGCGTTCAACGCTGACACGAACATGGTATAAAACTCGAAATATTTAGCAAAGGTTAGTCTCGAGGAAGAGAACTTCAAGTTTGGACAATGACTAAAGTCGTGCTTAGGTCCAAATTCGAGTTGTGGGTGCATATTTACCCACCGAACTATATTTTGATCAACTTTATGCTGAACTTCACTTTTAGCTCCGAGTCGGTCCTAGATATTGCCTTGAACCCCGTTGTGACTGGCAGCAAGGACATTGACGTCAAAAGGATCGTTATCTTCATCTAATTTCTGTTCCAGTGCCAAGTGGGAGGTAAGCGGCTTTAAACATGGCCACGCTCAACACTGGTGCTCGAAGAACACGGGCGCGCCGATGAAAAGGTATGGGCGCTCCCAGCACATTTGATTAACTACGGTCCACGTGATTGGGGGTTACCGCGATAACTGACTCGTTGCACGGTCGATGAACGGCATGATGCGCAATGGGTTATCTGTGCCACATCAATCAAGACGGATCCAATAACTTGGGAATGTGACGGAAGGAAGACCACCGCGTGCCTGCAAGGTGGCAGGACCTTCTCCAATGGAAAGGATCTCGGAGTCGATATGGTCATGTATAGTCTAATGCTCATTCAAAGTTTGGGCCGGCGCAGTCCCGCCGCAATGTTCGTATCCATCCCCCCCGCTGGCAATGCTGACCCCTCTACAGCAACACCTGCTCTTTTATCTCGCCCCCCAGGGCCCCCACCCCAATGAGCTCGCTTCGGCCCTCTGCCAATGTTTCAAAGTGCCTCACCTTATCTCTGCTCTTCCCCAGTGTAACACGTTTGTCTACTACACCCAAGAGGCGTGCGTACCCACGCCGACTGACCCTTACTTGTAAATCCTTTTAGGGCGATTGAATGCGCGGAAACAAGCGATGAGCCAAAAATGGAAGACCCCGTATGGAACAACCCCATCAACACTCAAGCCTGTACAAGTGGGGTCATACGTTTTGGCTATCGCGTACCAGAATCGGTCCGAGAGGGCCCGAGTCGCGATGAACATCGACACAGTGGCCTTGAAGTTCGAACGACGTTATCATCCTTCCCGGCCACATCGGACCCCCTGCGTGCCAATGCGTAGTCCGTATCGCCACCCCACAGACAGCGATGCCGGTATCTGCGACGGACGACAGGAATGATACTAGATTTTCTCCGGCGTAAGGCGCAAATTCCATCATATCAAGAATCCCGTGCTCCTTCATTCGTGGCATCTGCCAGGTCGACCAAGTTGGACGCAGGATCGCGATGAAGCTAGACAAGTCGCAGCGATTCAGTAACATCCAAGGTTCGGAGAAAGTTCATCATATCTTCTCGCAAGGCGGCCCAACATGAACGAAGAGGTGCTGGCTGCTCCGGAGCAGTGGCGGTGGTGCCAATACTACTTACGTTATTTCAATCTGTCGTTGATGCTCTCACGTTCACAGCTCCAGTTGCACGTTTTCAAGTTCGGCGATGGCACGAGGGTTTCGTGCGTAGGACGGCGCAATCGACTTTCATTTATGGTACAACGAACACTACGCGCTGGAGTCCGGGACGTTCATATCAGCTTGTTCGTGGGTCCTATAGTCTATTGAGCGTTGATCACAACGCCTCTCATGGTTTCATTCCATGTAAGGGGCCAAGGTACACGAGTACTGTTCAATCTCCATCTCCAGCTTTTCGTTGGCTTCGAGGCGCCATGATTTGGGAAAAGGACGCCCGAAGGGTACCACCCTTGGATCTTAAACCTCATCGAGCGTTCCTTCCATTCCCGTTACTGGCCAGAGGCGCTGACGAGGACCAAACATTTTAGCCACTCGTGTTCTGTCCGTCAATACGATTCCAACTCTGGCATCTCTGCCGCTTTATGCTGACCTTGACTGGAAGAAGGGCCTATTTCATCATAGAATACTCGAAAGGGAAGACCCTCGAACGATTCACGACAATCCGACCACTGAGTTTGCGGCAATTTCCCCGGTCACCCCGCATTACATAAATTAGGGGTGGATGAAAACCAGTACGGGAGACTATCCTATAACGCGTTGACAAATTGTCATGATATTGCGTAGGTTTTGCTGTACGTTTCGGCACGAACAGCTATACTGTGGTAAGATGCGTCAAGTGATTTTTCCTATGGATTGAGATAGTCTACCATGATAGTGCCTCGCACAAATTAATTGCGCAGAACTCACCTCTTATCAGCGGCCACCTTGCGTTGGTGGAGTAGCTGCGGGAGTGTTTGGAGATCCGCCTGGCCAAGAAGCACGCAGCGGCATGGTGCGTGTACATGTGTCATGCTTTGAAATGCTGAATGAGCAAGTCGAAATAATGACGCACTTGAATAAGGTCGAGCGATGACGTTGCCAGCAAGAGAGAGGGCATAATCACCGACGCCACGCTATTGCGTGTACGCACGTAACTTGGCCCCATCCATGTCTGATCCTCCCAAGTCATTCGACGTTTGGGTCTGCCTACAGGAAACTCAGCCGTGTCCTTTCGAGACAACCCGGTCCCCGGGTCGTCGAACCCCAAAGTAATATCAACGTAAAAGTACAGTTGGTATCGAAGACCTCTACTCGAACTACTAACCAATCAGCGTCCGCGTCCTAACTTCAAAGTCTTTTGTGAGCCGTCACTACGGCTGACTCGGACAACCGCTCCTTCATAAATAAAAGTAGAAGACGTAGTACATAAAGTTATTTGAAAATGCAGCAAGTACCTAATGCGTAGTGTGCTGGAATCATGATCGTCCAAGAGCGATTCCAATGGGTGGGTAACGGAGCGAGGCGTGTGGGTATAGATGCGATGCAATGTGTGTGAACAGCACCCAAGAAAGGGGGGGATCTTGCCTTGGGGTGGGATGGGTAGAAACGACACGAAAATCAACGTTCGCAGGGGTGTGGAGATAGGAATGGGACGGGGATGGTCTTCCATCCACCCCCCTTCAAGTGTCCATCGCTTAGCACTCCACCTCCACCTCGTCACCCAAACGTCGGCGTCCGTAACCCAGACGGTTGATGCATAAACAACCTCGGCCCCATCCCACCAACCCCAACCCCAACTCCACCCCCCACCCCATCGACCTGACCCGACGGCATGAACTGCGGCGGTGAGTTCGCCAACATATACACCGGTCTTGGAAGTTGTGCTTCGGGTGGCCCTCCCGGCTGAGGCAACCCAGACGGGTAAACGAACAACGGCTGCGCGACGTAAGCGGGAGCCAAGACATGCGCCTGACTCCCATGACTATCCGTCGACGGGGGACCTTCATGGGACGGAGAGCCCGATCCGCCACCCCCTCCCGCCTGCGCATGCTGCGTAAACAACAGGTTGGCGCTCGACCCGAGTATAAACGGGGCCGGAACGATAGGCTGAGGGTGTCCCGGGTTCGCCGAGGGAGGCGGTTGGATGGGGAGTAACCCCGTCGTCGAAGGCCCCGCAAACAAGTCGATCGGTTTCGCGCGCGACGTATACCACGACCCCTTGTTCTTTGAGATGGGTCGACTGTACCGCCGTGTCGTCGCTTCGCCGGGTATGTAGATGCTCGAGACGCCCGAGGAGGCGATCCATGGGAGACGGTTGAGGTCTCGGACGAACTTGCCTACGCGGGCGATTTGGGAACGGACAGATTCGGCGGGTGGTGGACGGATAGGCGGGTCCATTTTCATGAAGTCGGCAGAGGGACGGGGTTCGGCGAGGATCGGGGAGGAGACCCGGATGGAAGCGTCAGCGAGGATGGGCGTGGACATGGCGTTGGGGACGTCGCCTTCCCGTTCGAAAGGAGGCCGGCTGGAGGTAGAGGTGTCGTCTGAGCGGGAGTGTGCACGTGGGGCGTGTAACGAGGGATGGAAGGCGTGTTCGAACGAATGCTCACGAACGGCGGAGAGCATCAGACGTTCTGGTCGTCCGTCGCCAAAGCTAGCATCGCTGTCCGCGGGGTTAGCATGTCGCGGGTGCGGTGATACGGACGAAGCGCGCGGAGGGGTCTCGAGCCGCTCTACGGTCGGAATATCATCTGAGTTGGACGAGGCGACGCCAGGCATGGGAGGACCAGTATAACGTGGCAACGCCGTCCGACCCGTCTCAATCGTGCTCACACCCATCGCACCCGTCGCACCCGTCCCTTGTCTCTCCGGCTTTCCATGATGATCCATCAACCGGCTCTTGGACATGACTTTGGGAAGCCGTCGTAGACCGCTGACGAAGCCCCCCACGAAATTGTTCTTCTTCTCGCTCTTTCCATTCGTAGCCACAGGCATCACCTCACTAAATCCGTACGCATGCCCTTGATAATTGCACTGGTCGCGATCATCGACGCTGACGGTCATGTACTCTGCATCAAGTTCCGATTCCGTGATCGTCGGTGCAGACTTGCGTAAGACGGGCGTGGGGGTGCGTGCTTGTTGGAATCCAGATGATGGGACATACCGTGGGGTCTGTGGTGTGTGCGTCGAAGGGTGTTGGGATTGGGAGGTGGATATCCAGGTGACGTCTCGTACGCGAGGTTGTGCTTGACCACTATGACGGGAATAACGATCCCTAGGAACGGGTTCTGCCAGGAAATCCCGCCCGCCGCTGTGTGGGCGACTGAAGCTCGTGTCGATGCGGATGGAACCTAGTTCGGGGTAGTCCGCCATGGAGGTGAGTGGTCGCCGTCACGAGTTGTTGGACGTTTGTGTGTCGACGAAGATGAGACGGGTTCGGAAACAAAGAAAAGACAAAGTCAGCGTTGGCAGGATGGCGCAGCAGGCGCAAGCGGGAAGGAACAGGAAATAACCGCTGGGTACAGCGCGAAATGGAATGGGGCCAACACGAGGCAGCACCGGAAAGGGGCCAATTACGGTCGCCGCGTGCCCTCTGGCACGCGATAGCAGACGCGCGGACGACGCGCAGCTGACCTGGTGGTCCGAACAGACTTGAATAGGGATACTGGTGATCTCGAAGCTCCAGTGATGGCAGGAAACGGGCATCGTTTCAAGGTTTTGAGAGGGAGGTGATCGTGTACCCTTCAGGGCACACCAAGCAGGTGACGTCCAAAGGCCACTGCGAGTTGAACGGAGCTGCGGTGTCTTGTAAATACGATAATGTCAGACTTGTGCGATGTCGAGAAACACTGACATTGCCCCACGCTTATGAGTACTACCCACGAGCGTACAGGTTTGTTAGTCCTGTACAGTTCCTGGAAGACGTCTGGGTCCAAAGAAGGCAAAGTCGCAAGTTTCACCCAGCTTCTCCGCATCAAAACAAAACACCAAGTTGCCTGATTTTCTTACGTTGCGACCGGCGGCAACGACGACGACGACGACGACGACAAGCCGCGGCTTGAGCCGGCTACGACAAGGGACCGGAACCAGAAATGAATCATGGGATCCCACCTCGAGGCACGGCCATATCCCAGAATCCTGCCAATCAGACACCTCACGAACCTCGACGACGGAACATCCGTCAGCACGATAGCCTTAATCGTCCGCTTCCACGTCGTTCGCGGACATTCTCATGTTCATCGCTCCCATCGTCCTGTACGCTGTTCAATATGGCTTTGTCATGCCCTGTCATCCAAGAGCATGTCCCTGCACAAGGGCGATCCCGTCCGTCGGTAATCACTCTCTGCCGGTTCTCCCCCACCAAAGCCTCTGACCACATCCTTATGTCGTTTCACCTAGGCACCTCCGGCCGAATCTGGTGCGGATGCTCAGAAACCAGTGAACACCAATGACTTTGTAAGACGTTGTTTCATGTCATGACTCAACGATGTTGACCTCGGTATTGGAAGAGTGCGCCTATATAACGAGCTCGTGTTTGGAGGGGACTGGGTATCATCACCGAACAAAACCAACGAGCAAGTCATCCGATTTCACTCCTCATTATGAACGCATACCCAGCAGCTGATGCTCAAGGTTCGACTGCTGGTTCTAAACACACCTCGCTGACCCCGCCCTTGCAGCGAGGCAAAGCCTGTCTCCCTTGTCGGTGCGTGTCACGCTCGTGTCCTCCAATCCTCTGCTTACTCATCGCACATGTTCTTCAGTCGCAGGAAGATGGTGAGTGCTCGTTCCATTGCAAGCATCGTATCGACAACCGATCTCCCAACCCTCTTCCTTCAGAAATGTGACAGCACTAGACCCGTCTGTACACCCTGTCTTCGGGGCGAACGTGCCGAGGACTGTGAATACACCGACGGCCAACGTCGTCCACTGACATTGACGTTGGAAGAAGAGATTGCGCGATTGAGAGCAAGGGTGCAGGAGTTGGAGAATCCGGAGGCAGCGATACCTTCTGTCGAACTACACGCTCCGTACGCGGGTTCCGGTGCCGGTACTAGTGCATCAAGCGCATCAGCGTCCGTCGGTCAAGCTCGAGTACAGGTACCGCCTCCGGCATCCTATCATCATGCCGCTGGGATGAGGCAAACGATGTCCCCTGAGCCTCCAAGTGGTTTGTGCATCTTCACGCCCTCTATCAAGCCGTGCCCTGATCCTCTTACTAGGTAGTTCAGCTGAGCCGCGCCAGGTGGATTTCGAGGCTGACCTGCACTTGCACGCCAGACGCGCGTGAGTATTGCTCTTCCATCATCGGGCACAGTACGCTCAACATCCTGTGTCATGTGCAATAGGTTATCTGTCATCGCGCCCCGAGCAGCCGAACTTGGCTTCTTTCTCGACCTTGATCGTCTTCGTCGCCAATCCGCGCACGTCTTGCCCGCACTGAAAAGCGCGCTCACGCTCTGGTCTGTTCACATCACATCGGCATCTAGTCCGGATTCCGCACAAGTCTGCGAACGAAACCAAACCCTCAAATCCACCCTCCTTTCCCAAACTCAGACTCAACTCGCTTCGGCTTTGAGCACCGTCGACGCCGAACTGGACCCTGCCACGTTTCTCCACGTGATCCAAACGGGGGTGTTGTTGGCGTATTATATGCAACGGATCGGACAGGTGGTTGGGGCGAGGTACTATGCCAGTGGGACATGGGCATTGGTGATGGTACTGAGGTTGTATCGGAGGTCCGACGTGCCAGTAGGTGCAAGGGAAGGAGAGGGCCAAGCTCCGCGGGGGGGTGGAGTGCGGGAGAGGTCGACGCACGCGAACACGAACACGGATGCGCGCGCATTCGCCGGGTGTGCGAGCTTGGCACCGGCGCTGGATGCGATCGAAGCAGAGGAAAGGGTACGTGCCTTTTGGGCGGCATATGCACTCGATCGGTGGTTCGGTGTTGTGTGTGAAGTCCCCTTTCAGTCGCTCGCGATGGACGCGGGTGCGGGGAACCTGGTGACGGTGCCGTGGCCCGGTATGGGGGGTATTGCCGAGGTCAGTGTGTTATGCCCGTTTCTCCTACTTTCATTCCGACACGGAATTGTATCCCGTAGACGAGGTCGAACGTGGTCCAACATTTCCTCAACGATCCGAGGCACGACTTTGCAAAGGAAGGCGCACTGGCGATGCATGCCAAGGCATCAGTGTTGCTTGGCGAGGCCGCGGGGATTGCTGCGTCGTTCATGGCTGGTATGTCCCCCCTCATTTTGTCGCATCTTATGTTATGTGTTCGTTACTTATGTTGTGGACGCAGACAACACACTCGGTCAATCGGCCGCGTTTCGGGCACGTTTCGGGACGTTGGACGCGCTCCTTCAACGGTGTTTGAGTGCGGCGATGACGTTGGCAACTGTCTCGCACGGACGCCAGTCGCAGAGCCAAGAGCAGGCACAGGCACTCGTGACTGTCCATCTCATCGCGCTCGCACACGTAACCCTCCATCGACCGTTTATCTCGACATACGGGCCATCTCGCCGACGGAGCGTAGAGGGGGCGTTGAGTGTTGTCCGCGTCTTGGACCAGCTGGGTGAGGTGTGGGAGAGGGTGGGGGCGATAGGCCCGATATATGTGGTGCGTCTTTTTATTTCCATGCCCCGTGCACGTGATGCGACATCGTTGTAGATTGTTTGGACGGCGCTGTGTCTCACGTTGCACGACGAGGTCCTTCGTCTCCGCGCACGACCAGACGCAGATCCGTCGCGTTCGCGCGAGGAGGGCGAGGTGATGGCGGCGATCCGGAAGTTGGTGGGCGTCTTGAGCGCCTTGTCGCAGCGTTCTCCTGGCCGATGTACGTCTTCATTTCCTGGTATGACCCTGCGCTCACACTTGATTCAGTTTTCGCGAGCACCATCGAGGTCGTGTTGCCCGTCCTCGGATCGATCGCGGTCTAGGATGTTATATATCATGATCTCGATCACCTTTCTTTTTTTGATTGTTTACACGCATAGAGGACTAGTCTCGGGATGGATATATGCGCACGATGTACACTAGATCAAGTAATCCCATCTGTCTTGTTCGACTCAGATACACGTGTCCGTGTTATCCAAGATCGCAAAGGGTGACGTTGCCTGGGGAGCTAACAGCAACCTGCGACGTCAGTGAGGCATCCATACGAACGAGACGAACGGAGGTTTACAAGACGGGGAGATACTGGACTTGCGAAGGCCCTGGAGGTTGAGCGTGGCGCCATCGCTCGTCTTGATGGTGATCGCCGTCGACGAAGGCACGAACGTCGACGCGTTCGAGTTGAGCCCCGGGCCTTTACCCGTGCCCGATGACGCTGACCCGTTTCCGACTCCTCCTGCGACTCCCGAGACGGCGGTGAGGGTCGAGTGTGCAGTGGAGGGACGGTCGAGGTCGTCTTCGACGTGGAGGGTGTGTACGTACGGGGCGAGCTCTTTCCACGAGTCTTCATCGATAAGGACGGGGGTGGGGTCGACTGTGCCGTCTTCGCGGTAGAAGACGGCGGTGGTGACGTGGATGGGGTCAGAGAGGGAGAGAGAGGTCTTGATCTGTGCGATCACGGTCTATGAACGGGGAATTCGTCAGGCCCCCCCCAAAAAAAAAATTCATTGGTGTCATTATCGACATACGCGAAGAGGGACGCGAGAGAAGTGATCTCTGCCGAACGCTTTGATGGTGGGTGATACGGCAGAAGTATAGCGCACAAAGACGGGAGAGGCGCGAGGGAGAGCAGAGATGAGGCGGAGTGCTTCGAGGCACTGGCCGAGACCCGACGCGAGCTCGTTGGGGGACGTGGCGAGCTGAGAGAGCAGACGTTGCTGTGAGCGGGTCATGGCGCGAACGAAGAAGCGAAAAAGCTGCCGCGGGGGGATTCAACGCGGCCCAAATTAGCGTCGGAACGCGCGTCTACAACGACATTTTACCTCCTTGCGTGCAAGATGTGGATGGCATATCGTAGATAATCTGAACGGGGGTCTATACTCTACTACCAGCCCGAATGGCATCAAACGTACGCTCCCCGTGTTTCACCTGACCCCTACCCCTTAATTTCGAATGGTTATTCTTAATTACCACCGGGTCTGCCACATGTGCACACGAGTGAGGCCACCTGAGACCTCTCGGAGACTTGGAGCGAGTGTGCCCTAGTCCTACAAGTTACAACGTTCAAGTCGATGTCTTTGTAAAAGGGATGATCGGATCGATGATCGACCTGTCACCTGTTCATGGAACCAGTTCCTACACGGTGTTGCCAGTTACGATGAAAGGTGTCTCGGATCCTTGCTTGGACGCTTGCATTTTATCCGGTGCCAGGGCCGGTCCGCGCCACAAGTTCAACTGCATGGACAGATCACCGGACTTGCGTCACTTGCAATTGTATCGACCTGCATCCTTCGCAGGCACTGTTCGTCATTTGGCTGATTTTTCGTAGACGAGACCGCTCGGGGTTTTTTCTGCGGTCGCGGTGTTGTGTTTCAGCTCTAGTGATTTTCAAGAACCTTGGCTGCGAGCACAGGTCAAACGACGTGCCACGTTACTTATCACCGCTGGCGCCCGTCACCGTCTCCGACTCGGATGATATCACGGCTGTACTATTAGAGCTGCTTGAGACCCCGCCACGTGTCCCTGCCCGTATCACCGCACCTGCGACATGCTGACAGGCCGGTCAGCATCGGCGACGGACAGCGAAACATCCGATGCCGCCCTCCGATATCCATGAGCATTCGTTTGAAGAAGTCTCCATCCCTCTTTACACCCCCAACGTGCCCGGTGTCGAACATGGTAGGCTACTTCTGGATCAGTGTGCTTCCATGACGATGGTTCACACCAATAACGTAAATTCCATCGATGGTGAATCGATACGGGGCCGTCGATATCCGATCTCTCCTGAGACCGCCATCGTCCCGATTATCTTGTAGCGTTGCGCTGACCCTCGCCCCACCTACTCCCTGCCACCGTAGGGTGTCTTGAGAAGTGACTCCGTAAGCCTTTCCATACACTCTAGCAGAGTTGATTGGATACGTCAGATCCATCATCCTTTGGACTTGCTCTCGATACGTAGTGTGCACAGTGCAACGGTCAGAGAGAGTAGGAGGGATCGTGATTGTGCCTCCTTGTCGTTGGCATCATCGTTAGAGAGGAACAATACGAAGAGCTCATCGATGCGGATGGTGTCCCCGGAGGGGGTAGGCACGTCATGCGATCTGACGTCAGCCTGTGCTATCGACAACGCAGATCACGGTGCCTCATGGTATGTATGATGCTCCTCATGGTTACCCGTGTGTAACTTTCCTCTGCCAAGAGAGCGACATATACCTTGCGTAGTGTACAGGATGCATCGCATACGATGCGTGGCCGGCGACGCCGGACTCTCTCGAACCAAAAAGTATCGAGGTGCTGCAACAGAAGGTTTTCGGGTCGCCCATTCGAGGTGTTGGGTTGTGTTACTCCTCCACACATACCAAAAAAGGAGGGAAAAGAGAAAACCCCAGGGAGTCGTCCCAAGAAGCGCAATGCATACTGAGCGTCATCTCCTTGTTTTTTATATGTCGCAGCCTCTATTCCTCTCCACATTGCCTCATACACTCAGACATGCCCAATCCTTGATTCAAAAACCCGGTATGGGTGTATTTGATCAAATCGATGCGAATTAGAGAGTGCGTGTGAGACAGCGATGGATACCTGTTGATCTATGTCATCATCGAATCAGGTGTGTACTTTCATTGCGGGTGCAACGATCATTTTGATGGCGCTTTTACATCTGATGTTGGTGGAGTGTTTGAATCGCATCCCTATACCCGACGAGTACATCAATCAGCGCAGCACCAAGGGTCTTCAGCGCTCAGCGCTCAGCCTCGAAAGAAGCTCTCTATGAGGCACATAAAATGAGTCCATGGAAGAAAGACAGCATCATGAATCATGATGGTAAAGAAGCTTCAAGGGGGCCCATTCACTTTTTGACTGGCAGCGCCTCAAAACTGGGGAGACTCGAGCTGTGCAGGTGACGGGGGGCAGTGGTGGAGTTTTCCAACGCACCTTCCAAGTATGTAGACCAGTAGGGCAGAGCGAGCCTATAGTTGATGAGTCCTTGGTAGATGCTACGCAGACTCAGTCTACCTGCGCCATGTTCGAACAAGTCCCGTCCCAGCGAGATCCGAACCAGAAGAATTCAAGTTCGACCTCAATCGTTCGGGCCAGTGTAGACCTTGGCATCATTGTTTAGTCATGGGTGCCTGGTCACCATGCGGAAGCCATCCCCACCCAAGGCTTGCAGAGGCTGGCCTTGCCGCCCAATTGGTCCCCCCATTTACGGATTTGATGAAGTTGTGTGCCAAGTGCTGGGAGGAGGCAGTGACTCCCAGAGACAGCATGGGAACAAGCCAGACCTTGGTGGTAATACTCGTGTGAAAAATTGCTGCTACCTTTAAGATGTGCAATGCACAAAGAGTCCATGGGACAATGCTCAACCTGGTGTTTCAATATATTCCTTCGCCATGTGTTTCGTGCTTTCGGAATTGATTCAAACTTGTGTGGACAGCGGACACCATCCAATGTACACATGGAGTATAGGCCTGGAAGAGTGATGTGGCGTGGGATTAGATCTGATCATCACGACTCACAAATGCCGCACCGAGAATGGTAATACGAGGGTATTTTTGATCCAAAATGTTCAATAAGCAGACGACAGACGGACGTCATTCCGATATCACAGTTATGGCTACCATATCTGCGAGAGCCCGGGCTGATGCTAGATAGCTAGCTTTGGGTAGACGCGGTGCGTTTTTTGTGGCAAACCTATTTTGAGTGAATTGATTCGTGCACTCTAGTCTCAAGAGCTCAGAGTCCACAGATCTAGAACTCTGCTCTGATATTAAATCTGGAACTGTTCCTACACAAGTATTTAACACGACTTCCATCAATGGGCCTTCGTGTTACCAACGGGGAAGTATCGCTTACATACACATCTTGATGCTTTGCAAGAATATCACTTGATACCATTCATTCATCTCCGCACCACTTGTTACGCAGACAGTACTGCCCTCAGAAGCTACAAGTATCACCATGGGGTTGCGTATCTCATCAATACGTCCCCATCTCCTTATTTTGCCTTTTATCGCCTTTCGCCGTTCAGATATCAGTACCGCTGCCACTGAAACGTTTCTCTTCCACTGTCATGTCTTCCGATTTGCAGTTGATTGTCGAGGGTCTCCTCATAAACAACTATGCATCCCGTGTGGTCATTCACACATTCACCTTATGTTTAACCTGACATCTTGACACACAGTTGCAATGGCCACTGTGGTTGTGTATGATTATTGTAAGTGACATATCAGTCCATTCAAGTTGTATTTTACGATGGCAGGACCTTGTGCAACTCTTTGCCGATAGTCCTCACCTTTCCCAGCGAGGTATTTATGTGTTCTAATCCATCGCTGTTTGCTGGCTAAAGACTTGGATAGATAGAGCATGTCTGGGTCAGGAAACAAGCACTATCAAGCAGTGTAATACGTCACTGACAGCACTACAGAATAGGCCTTGGACATGGGTCTCTACATTGTTCGTTCTTGTGCGTACAGAGTTCCCCGGAATACCGATGTATGTTCTAAGAGACTGAATGTTCCGACAGGTCCGGTATCTCGGTATCTATTGCGCTTTGTGAGTCCATCACCACTGCAACGTATTCTGTATGACATCATTCACTCTGTATCTATTTGCAGGGGGATTGCATTCAGTATGTGCAAGGGCACAAGTTGATGAGGCTTATACTGACCGTCTATATTTAAAGTTGGTACCACGTTTGTTCCTGGCCCTGTAAAGGTTGGTCTTTCTGTTCAAAGCCCAAGCAATTTCTAATGATAATCCATTGCTGTGATAGATGTATGCACTTACATTCCACCAGTACTAATCCATCCCTACTGACGGTTGCACAGGTGTAAGTACTGTTTGTCCATAGCTTGCGACGCTGTTCAATTGAGATGTGCATCTTTCCAAGGTACTGGGATCATCCTCTCAAGCGACTGGGCATTTGTGGTGTTCATTTCTGCTGCCGATCGTGAGTTACTGAGCCCTAGTTATTCCATCACCTCATATTTTACATCAATCACAGTGGTGATGGTTCTGCGTGTTTATGCAATGTGGAACCGATCCAGGACAATCCTTAGCATCCTCCTCTTGTTCTACACCATCGAGGTCCTCATTGAAGTTGTTTGTGTAGCTATCATCAACAATCCAAACACCTATTCCCCAGGTATGGATCCGTTCAATTGGAATTATAAGTAACAAGTTCGAACAGACGGACACTCTGCTCTTGTTGCCCTTCCCTTCAGTGGTAGTCAACCAAATCCTCAATTATTCGGTTTGCTATCCGATACTTAAGACGATCACCCCTTACTTGAAATATACAATCATCAACACATTTCTTTTCCATGCTCTATTACTCGTTCTCGCTCTCATACCGACCACGAAGCAGTCAATCACAATGTATAAAGCAACGAAGCAGTGGCAGCCCAACCAGTATATGGCCCTGATCGTCAGGGAGGGTATCTTTTACATCTTTTTGTACGTCTCTCTTCGTGTGATTTTCATTTTCGCCCGCCGACCCTGTCCATCATTCATTCCTTCCCTCGAGCCCTGACACAAACTCACCACTATTTCATTCTCCTCCAAAACAGGAATTTACTCAACAATATCACCAACGTAATAGAAAGAATGTCGACGAATCCGTTGACCACGCCCTGGTTGGTCATCCTGGGGCTCCTCGGTGTGATATCTCTATATCCAGTCATTCCTCGATTCATCCTCAGCGTGCGGGAGTTGTACGAGAGGGATAGCCGCGGTCGTTGCCAAGGGATCGACACCGGATTTGGAGTTTCATCACGAATGTTCGTGGAGAGGGATACAGCCGTCTCTGCGATCGCGTTCGCGGACGTTAGGGGGGGACGAGGTCAGGAGGGGGACGAAGAGATGCAACTTGAACAAGTCGAGGATGATACGCGTTAGTGTCGACCAGAGTGCTGTTGAGCTGCTTGAGCAGGATTTTTCAGAATCCAACGACAATTTATGTATTCTACCAAACACGACGAAATGTTACCTCGAACAGCGAAAATAATGCAGAATAAATGAATCCTTGCTATCGGTTTACGGAGAACTGGTTTCACCAAAACAAGGTCAAGGTGGAGCCGGTCTAGTCCCGAGTCTGACGTTGGTTCATTCCCCTCGCTGCGCGTTACGAGTGCAATATTGTCGATGCCTTTATTCAGCGCCGCCTGAAAATATCGCCCTTCCACCACGAAGGGTCCCGAACAGACCAGTGACGTTGCTTGTTTGATTTCGCCGCATCGGATTCACCCCACAGCTGTACAACCAATGCTGACCGCAGCGGCTTTGTGGTGGGCAATTCACTATAATTATACTGTTACGCAGTGATTTGATTTTTTTTTATCACAGTACGAGGGAAATCGTAGGCCGACCGTGCGAACTTCGGCAAGGCATCTCGAGCGGCGGAATGGGCCAGCGATACTCTTCAACTCAACCACCGAAACACACTCCCATCAACACTACCTGCATAGGGTCCAAGCTTTCTGGGAAACTTGGCTTCCTCGTTTTTCTACAGCTATCCATGCTGTTGTTCATGAATGAACGGAGACGCAGTTCTCCACGTCATATATTTTATCATTGTTTGATCTACAATAGGTTTCTTTCCCAATGCAACCCAGCACATTTGTATCTCACCATCGGCTAACCCCTCCTAATTGATTGTTGTTGGCAAGGATGGTGGTGATGTGTTGACACTGTCCGCTCCGCGGACGTTCAAGAATGACTCTACATGATGTCAATCCCGATTCTTGCGAACTCGTCGGAACAGCTGGGATCTTTATGAGGTTGGTTCACCTATATTCTTGATTCCGCCACCAATCAATCAAACACAGCCATTCAAAGTACCGCTCATAGAAATTATCACTGCCCCCACCGACGCGGCTTGGGTACCTCCTTGAAGTCGTCAGCGCATCTCCCTGCCACCTGTTGGCATATACCACTCTCAGAGGATATAATTACCCCCATGATGACCCAGATTTCGCCAGGGCCCCAACGGACCACCAATCTTCGCTTCCTTCCATTACTGAGCGATCAGGAATCGCTGTTTCTATTGTGCAATCCATGTCTTCTGTTCTAGAAACTGTATTAGAGGGTCTTCAGCTAAACAACTATGCATCAAGTATGGTGACGCACGTCTGTGGTCGGTGATAGATCTAACCTTCCCGCGTAGTCGTAATGATCACCGTCGTTGCATATGATTATCGTAAGTGATACATCTGTGCATGAATTTTGATTGTACTGGAATGACCTCTACAACTCTACCCCTCATAGTCCTCACGTTTTCCAACGAGGTACTTGTGCATTATTCTCCGACGTTGTTTCCCAGCTAAGTACCTGCACAGATTGGCTATATTTGGGTGGGAAAACAAAATCCAGAAAGCAATACTGATAAGGCCTTACTGACACACCGTAGAGCAAGCCCTGGACCTTGGTCTCTACGCTATTCGTTTTTGTGCGTACAAACCCTCCAAATACGTTTAACCATGCGTTACGAGACTAACTACTTGGCCAGGTCCGCTATGTCGGTCTTTATTGTGCTTTGTAAGTCCGTCGTCTCCTCGAGGCATATCGAACAGCATGGCTCACTCTGAATTTGTTCACAAGGATTATTTCACTTGGTGTGTCCGAAGCTGGACGCTGAGTCCTATTGGACTGACTCGGAATATTCTAAGTTGGCAGCACATTTGTTCCAGGTCCTGAGACAGTCAGTTTTCTGCTTTGTTTGTACTTGGTGAGAAGCTAACGATGTGTTAGACGTAGGCATTTATCTTCTTTCCCTTCCGCTAACGACCGAGGTTGTTGATGGTGGCTTAGGTGTAAGCAAATCCGCTCAAATTCTCCACTCTTTGAATGCAAAGCGCGTACTCTGAAGGTGCTGTTATCATTCTCGCATGTTACTGGGGATATACGTTATTCATCGCTGCTGCGGATTGTGAGTAACCATTGCTTCTGATCCTATCTTCCTATCTCTTATATCTTTGATGTCAACTACAGTGGTGATGGTTTTGCGTGTTTACGCGATGTGGAATCGATCCAGGGTGATTCTCGCCATCCTGCTACTTTGCTACTTGGTCGAAGTCATCTTTCAAGTCGTCACTACGGGTATTTTCGACAATCCGGATACTTACTTATCAGGTACGTCTCTGGTCCCAGTTGGGGTTGTGTAGATAATCTAGAGCGTCTGCCCCTTTCCATCCCGCCTCTCTTTACTTCAGTGATGACTGCACAAGTGCATAGTCTCTCGGTATGCTATACCACATACAACCCGCTACCCCCCTTCTTGGTATACTCTAACATCGAGCCATCTATTTTCGATTTTCTACTGTTGGTTCTTGCTCTTGTCCCAACCCTGAAGCAATCCATTGAAATGTACAAAGTGACGAAGAGGTGGCAACCCAATCAGTACATGAGCCTGCTCGCCAGGGAAGGGGTTCTTTACTTGTTTATGTATGTGCCCGCGCTCGTTTTCATCTCTACCCATTCTCTCCATCCGTCTCACCATTCCCCATATCGAATCCCGGTACACGAATTCGCCTCTGACCTTTTTTTCTTCCAAACCAGGAATTTACTCAACAACGTCACTAACATGATGGGGAAGGTCGTGTCGAATCCATTAAACGCGGATTGGCTGCTCGTCCTCAGCATGTCGGGTGTCATATCTCTGTTTCCTATCATGCCTCGGTTCATCATTAGCATACGGGAGCTATATGACAATGATGTTCGTGGCCGCTGGGAAGGGATCGACACTGGCTTTGGTGTGTCGTCGCAACCACCTGATAGTCAGGATGATATTTGCCCATAGTCCCTCCCAGCCACATGCCGTACTTGTCCTGCTTATACTCTGCCTGCTTGGTGTAACACGTACTCCATCGTGAATACATCATCAGATCGTCGTGCAATCTATTTCGAGATCAAACGATGGCAATCACTATACAGAGGCGGTTCACTAGCGGTGGCTTGATGGACGCTATGAGCATGGGGAAGTTACTCCGCATGTATGGTCACCGAGGTTGCCAAAAGAACTTATCTGGCGGACTATTCGATTAGAGTCATTGTATTTGTATGGTAGATCGGCTATGTATACTGGCACCTCAGTCCAAGGGAAGAACGCAAAATCATGACCTAAACATGCCTCTCCAGGCGTGTCTGTCCCCAAGTCATGTTAGGAGCGCACAATTGACTCCAGTCCGCTGTGTGAGAAATGAGAAATATACACAATTTGCGCTAGTAGGGCGAGGGATGGAACAAGACATACCCGGTATTACTGCAGCTTCTTCTTCAGCCGTTTCTTCCGGTGCTTCTGCCATCACGACAGCAAATCCGCTAGACAGGGAAATCAGTTCTAAAGCATGTCAATCTATTGGAGTTGACATACTGGTTGAGATGCCAGTCAATGTGACTAGATATGGACACGTGAGATCACAAGCCACACGACCCATAGGACTCTCGAGGTAATCACGCACCAGTGAAGGAACCAAGGTCCCGGGTTATCCGTGACAAAACGGATGGTCACATTGTCAGTAGCGTCCTTGCCTGTGGATACGACATCGCGCCGGACAGGATTCACGAAATTTGTCACATTGCTACCCGCGACCCTAACAACATCAAAACTGTGCTGAAGAAAACGTTCAGCTAGAGTCAAAAAAGGGACTGAACCACATACGCCGTGTAGGTGTATAGGGTGCTGAAAAAAAAAACGCTCACAGAGTCAGCATGAACGTCATTTTATAAACACGGCACTTACGGGGAAACCAGGAGCTCCAAGTGGATTCGGGAAGCTTATTTCTACAACCTTATTTGGGGGGAGTTCATAGATGCTTCCGTTAGGCAACAGTTGCGAAGGATGTTTTGCTCCACTAAGAATCTGGAGAAGCACAGGGATAGGGGCATTGGTGTAGGATACATTGTTGAGTGTAAAGAGCCCCTCCTTTTTGTTGAAGCCTGGACTAAGTTGAAGGTTCACATCCGCCTTTCCGATCTCAGGTATCCCGGGAGCGCCTGGGTTGATGAGTGGGTGAAGGTTGCCCTCGTCGAACGGGAATTCATACGGGCCAGGTGCTGATGTGGGATCTTGATCTGGTGCTCCTTCATATCGCAGGATAGCCGAATTTTGACCGCCCGCAAAGGTGGTGGATTGGGAGTTGGAAGAACGAATCCAATAGTTCCCAACAGGCTGGTCCGCTGTAACAACTACAGAGTAGCGTTGACCAGCGAGGACAGGTATCGAGTCAACTTCCACGGGATGCACTTCATTCCCATCTACCTCAATAATGGTCATCCGGTGACCGTCCATTGTGAAGTTGAATGAAAGATCGCATGACATTGCAACCAAGCGGAAGCGATATCTTAACCCCGGTTGGACATTGATGACTGAAAGTGGAACCGATAGACCGTCAGTATAGCGACCACGACCATTGATAAGGGTCGAATTCGCAACCACCAGCCCGATGATTCCGCTGAGTTCGATAGAGGAAGCGTGATACCTAAGTCCGAGTCAGCCCAAACCCTTTGTCGCATGGAAATATGTTGACCAATCTGAGAGAGTGATAACCGTATTTTCTGTTTGGAATTATAAGATAGAGCGCGGTCGGAAAATTAATGTAAACTTACCATCGTCAACGTCATACAAGTACGCTAGAGGGTCCTCGGGATCATAGATAACCAGTGGCCCTCGCACACCATCACAATATTGAGCTAAATAATGTGAGTGGTACCAGTATGTTCCGGTCTGACCGACAGCAGTGAATTGAGCCGTGAACCCTTCGTCCTGGCGAAGCGGGCACTGAGTGACAAATGCAACGCCGTCGGCCCAGTTGGACTTGTGCTGGAAAATTCCGTGCCAATGCTTTGGAGAATGCTTGAGGGTGGATTCACGGAACCAGATGTATGATTACTTACGATGCTAGTCTCCAGAGGCATATGATCGTCCGTGAGCCCATTAACAAGTTGAATAGAGAACTGATCGTTCTGGAGTGGCATAAGTATGCCAATCTAGATGTCGTAGTAATTCTCACCTTGTTGGCCTGGATCAAAGGCCCGGGGAATACACCATTGACAAGAGTCGCTCTATAAAACGTCAGGGACGCACTAAGAAGTGACAATCAATATCAACTCACGATCGGTTGTGCCCGTCTGGCGCAGTGGAATTGTTCGCAATATAAAGTTGGCTCACAGGTCCAAGTGCATTTGCTGGTACAACGGTGAGTACGGGTGGATCTGTGGCCAAGTCCGTAGTTTTGAAGACAGACAACGTACCAGAGAGAGCGAATAGTGAGAACGTAAGGACAGAAAGGGAGAACATCTCGAGTACTATGCCAGAGGATTGGCATAGTGCCGCCTTCAGCAACCTCGCACTTCTTTTATATTCGAGTAACCGAGACATCCGACATTCGGACGCTGTTTCAGTGACAGGAGGGCTAAACCGAATCCGCTTGTTCGCTCTATTAAAGTTGGGTTATATGGCTCGAGCTCTCATGACACACCACGATGTTCATAAACTGCTGCTCTGTGCGGGTGGTCATCGCCGTGCATTTGATGCCGATCCCGCCACTTACAAAATTAGTGAATGTACCAGGAAAGGACTGCACAGGGGGGATAGTAGTTCGTGACCAGCAGAAGGAATCAAATTACTACATAGAGTCGACGTACTCACTGAGCAGAATCATTCCGGTTATTGGGCACATGTTAAGTAACACGCACAAGCCGACGGCTAGTAAGACAGGTAGGCACAATCACGCAATGGAGCCGTGTTTGTATATCCGGCGATCGGGTAGTGTCACAGTGGCACTTCGCAGAATTGCAACGAGACAAACCAGAATACCCAGTTTCCATTGTCTAGAGTCAATGGAAAGAATGGTCTCAGCAGCCAGATAACAACATTGAAAAACTAGCCTCACAAATGTCAGACGATGATGTCATGGCGCTCTCGGGTACATCATTACCGATCAAAACGGAGTGTGCTGACCACTGGCATATAAATATACATAATTTCCAACTGGAAGAAACGGTGACAGGTCACAGATGCCTGTCGCTGTGGACGGTAGCAGGCGTGGGTTGCGCGACCCAACAGCTCCGTAGTACGGATTTATCTACGTTTCACGATAACGAGCAAGTGACGCATCTATCGAGCTGGGACTGGATGGTGGGGCGAGAGCTCGCCACAAAACGACATTGATGGATAACTAGTCATTTCGAACGTGGTGGCGGATCGAACGTCGTCAATTCATGCGACGAGCATCACGCAAGGAGTCGGTGCGTGCTCGGGTCGGTGAAGAGCAAATGGACTTGAGGATAGTACCCCGGTCATATTCGAACCTGCGGAACCTCGAAATAATGTCCATCTCGTAACGTGGAGTCCCCGTCCGACGCCGAAGTCATGTCTAGTAAGCAGTCTAGACTGTTAACCGGAGTCGCTGGATGCAACAAAGTCGAACCGTGTGGAGGTCTAGATGTGAAACCGAATCTGGCTGTACGTACCGCGGAGAAAGCCATCGTTGGCCGTCGAAAGTACCACTTGCGACGGGAAAAGTTGTCCAACCAGCCGGGTGACCTCCGATAATATTGGTATGAACGGCAGAGGTAACTTTTCTATAAGCGGGCGACGTTGCCGCCAAACACCTCGCTTGCGTCGGAATTGATATTTACTGGCGTAAAATCCTACCATGTAAAATTGCGATTGTAACCGACACCCTGGGCCCTCAGGAGTTTTCGTCCGTACAGTACCCTCTTCGTCAAACGTACTGGGCGAGCAGAAATTCGACGCTGCTGCCAAACTTGAAGTCGACATCGATGGAGAACGAGGCGCCGCGCTACTACTTCGGTAATATCACTTTAAAGGCATGGTAGAGGGGGGAACACATGAGCGAGCCTTAGTGCCCCGGCCACGCTATTAGCTGGCGGCATCTGGTTGTGACGTCGCTTCGACGAGCCTCGGACCATCCTCGTGCCGACGATTGAATATTGAGGGCCGAAGTGGGTTTTCGAGCTCCGACGTCGGCTGCACGCCCCGGTCAGCCGGCGCAGGTCCCATGCGATCTCGGCCCGGGCCCTATCTTGGGCTACGCCCAGCCCACCTATGCCCGAACGTCTGTCCCACACAGGGACTTTTCGCGTATGCCCCTCTTCACTTCCCCACTCCCCAGACGGTCCCGGCCCGAATAAGGGTGTATGATCTACATCTTCGACTACCAGATGACCGAACTGTGAGGCCAAACTCACGGCAAATTTGACGCTGAATCACAATGCAGTGACTATACACGATGAGACGCAAGGTCGATTTGATCATAGATAACTCATCCGAGTGCTTGGTATCTACGCTCTAAGTAAATATATAGGTGCTCAAAGTCTATATCGTGTGCTAAAAGTCTGTCTCGCGACTCTCGTTCTTTTTCAACTGTTCCCAAGAAGAAAATCCGAAAGCAGAAGGTAATCCGTTCCAAGCATCCTCTCTCCCATCTTCAATCTCCCTATGACAATAAATCGTACAATTCGGGCA
>QFEL01000549.1:20023-32255 GCA_003316195.1 Neoboletus brunneissimus | reverse complement strand
CCTACTATGTAGAATGTTTGCAGACAAATTCAGAGTCCAAACCATCGTTAGCTGGTCCTGGTGAGCCAGCTAGAACAGTCGTTCTACGGTCTCGTTGTCAAGAAGTGTCGGAGGGCGCTACAAGAAGGTTGGGGGATTGCGATGGACGTCGACGTTGTTGTTCGGTACATGATTGCGTGGGAGAGTTCTACGAGTCGGCATCGCTTTCAAGTTGGGATGCTAATATAATGCCGTGTACCTTTTCATTTCCATCAATCAAAACAGTCGCAACATGAGACCTTGCATGTCTCGCATCTGAACGTTCAGATCCGAACCTCGCAGGGTACTATGTAGCTCATCATCATGCCTAGGCGCAACAAGAAGGCGCTGGCAAAGTTGTTCTTTCCATCCCCTAGGAGTTCTTGGACAACCAGCGCACGCGTGGAGCAACCGGATACATCGCGAGCTGTGCATGGTCAAAAGCTGGGGATGCGACGTTCGTTCCCCGGGAACGTTTACCCTGCGTGGCTCGCGTACAAAGGGTGAATCCAGGTCTTGGTAAGCCTGGGGTACACTCTCGATTTGTTTCTGATGTTTCGTCCCAGGAGAGCCGAGTACGACAATCTGGCTCGCTTTCCGTCAGGAGGTCTGAACGGATAAGAAATCTAGGTTCCGAGAGAGACAGGTTCTGACATCTTTTTGTTCTAGGTCGGTGGAGTTTGCTCCACCTTCCAAGATGGATGTCACTCGGACAGAGTTCGTTTGACAATGAATACATACACGGTGATTCGACGCCACTTGGCGCTAATCGTTATCGCTTCCATTACACCCTTCTATCGGTGAGTATTTTAATCTTCCAATTGTCAGTTGCCTCGTGGCCTGTCTGAACTAGTGCGGGGAAAGGGGCGTTGCGCACCCCTGACGTGATGGGGTACACGCAAATGAGGGATAGTGTACATCTAGCATGTCGTGCGCATCAAATGCTGAGCCAACCGTCATGCGAGGTTCTGAATGCTAACAGCATCAATCATTCCAAGCCAAGTCTTTCTAGGTCATTTCCGTCGATAGGATCCGGACTAGTGAATGATAGACCTCGTAATACATCCCGTCATTTCACTGTCGGAGCGCTGGAATCTTTGATTCAAATCGCGGTCTGTAGGCGATAAAAGACTCAGTTATCTCCTAGGACAGACCCGAGGAAGCTTGTCAATCATGACTACCTGGTGTCTCGACCCAACCCTCTTCATCCACGGCCTTGATGGTTCGACCAGTCGGCAGAAGTCCCTGTCGACACACTTCTCCGTACCGCACCATCCTGCTGAACAAAGCGTTGCTCAGACGCGCGAGGATATAGAATCTCACCTGAAGAGTCGTGAAACAATCAAGGATTCCGCTCCCACCCAGTGTTTCGAGTACATCGTCGTTGGTAAGTGCTCGCGACTAATGTAGCACGAGTACTAATCTGTTGTCAGGCGGTGGTGCGGCTGGTTTAGCTCTTGCGTCTAGGTTAGGACAGCTTGGTTCACGTTTGATCTCGCTGACAGCAAGGTTTAATACTTCTCTTAGATTGGCAGAAAGACTGGATCCTGGAGAATTTGTATGCGTGATTGAAGCTGGCACGTATCGCGAAGATGCTGTGGTTGTAAGTTGTACCAACTTAATGGTGTCACCCATGACCGAGTGTATCTTCAGGATGTTCCAGGTGTGTATTTTGTTGTAGAACTGCTCTATCGACCGTTACGGTTGCATTAGGAGCATATGGCATGGCAGTTGGAGATAAGGATTATGATTGGAGCTATCGCACAGTGGGTTTCTTGCAGTGTCTAGTGATTCTGTTCACCGTTAGTTCAGGTCCCCCAACCAAATCTGAATGGTCGTGAAGTACCCTCCTCTGTGTACGTGCCGCTTTCATTACCCTCAGGCTACCGGTCTTGTTGATTTTCTGCATTGGCTTCCAGTGGGAGGTTATTAGGAGGATCGAGTGGTATCAATTACCTTGTTAGGATGCGTGCCTCTAGTCCCGAATATGATGCCTGGGATGAATTCGGTCGTGGATGGGACTGGAATGGTCTCCTCCCCTATTTTAAAGCTCAAGAGCGCTACCAAGCATACGAATGGGGAACAGATCAAATATTTCCCGGAATCACAGAGGAGGAAGACAAAGAGGCACGTCGAGAAGAACCAGTATTCCGTGGGCATTCCGGGCCAGTACACTCTACGCATAACACTGTTTACACCGACGTGTTGAAGCCAACGATCGAGACAATCCGCAGTTTTGGCATCAAGACGAATAGAAGCCCTGTATGGAATTTCTCACATCATGCTATGGAATTATGGAACTGATGTAAACGGCAAGGGATATGGTGATTCAACTGGCATGTTCAATATTGATACGGCAGTGAACCGGGAAAAGGGAATACGATCCTACGCTGCCAACGCATACTTGCGGGACCCAAAGTCGACTTCGCCTCAGCCAAACCTCATCGTTTTGAAGGGTGTCTACGCAACAAAGATCTTGTTTGATTCCAATGATGGCACTAAAGATGCGAAGGCAGTCGGATTGGCGTGTTTGGGAGGTATTGACTGGAAGTTCCCGGTGACTGAGGTGTTCCCCATTGACCTGAAAGTCGGCAAGGAGATAATTGTGTCTGCTGGTGAGTTAGATGACGCCTCGAATGCTCAGATAGGTGACTTCATTGATAGGTGCCTACAATACCCCTCGACTCCTCGAGCTTAGTGGTGTTGGTAACCCCGCGGTACTCTCGCAGTTTAACATTCCAACGGTTGTCGACCTTCCCACTGTTGGCGAGAACCTGCAAGAGCACCCATATGTGGTCTCCGACTTTATTGTCAAGGAGGGCGTGTTTACCTTTGGTGAGCTTTATTCGGAAGTAACAGCCGAGACACGCGAGCATTGAATGCCAATAGACCGCCTGCGAAACGATCCTAAATATAAGGCAGAGCAGGAGGAAGAATAGTCAGATTTTGTATTTATCGGTTCCAATTTCTCGCTGACCCGGTAGCTTTCGCCAGCCGTGACAAGAGGACCGGCGCCTACGCGACGACAGTTTCCGCATATGGTTTCACCAAACTCAAGAACTTCTTGACGGAAGAAGAAGTGGACGAACTGAAGACGGAACTGGACAATGAGATTTCCAGGACAAGTAACCCCCTTCACAAAAGACAGCTGGAAATTCAGAGGGGATACTTTGAGCACAGCGGAGTAGGTGATATGGAACTGATCATGGTCCCGAAAGCCTTCGCTTCCACCCCAAAGGAAAACACGTCTTACATCAGCTTCTTGGTATCAGTGCCTGTACGTGAACACGCTGTTTTATCCGGCCCTACTGGCGCTCACTCACCAGTGCTTTTGCATCAGCATCCCGTCGCACGTGGTTCAACAGTATGCCCCATTCCATTCTCAGCGTGTTCTCGAGTATAACCCTCACCTTCGTAGCACATTTCATCTTCCGACCCCCTGGATCCCCCCAGCATCAACCCACGCTATCTGAACAACTTACTTGGTGAACATTCTTTTTTCTGATGCTCACTACGAGTTTTGACCATGTGAACCAAAGACACCAAAATCTTGACGAAAGCTGCACAGTTTGTGCGCAAGATCTCTGAGACGGCACCGCTCAAAGACATCATCGTCGCGCCGAGTACGCCTGGCCTAGAAGTCCAGACGTACGCGGACTTTGAGAACTTTATACGCAACCACCTCTCTTCTGTTCAGCATCCCATTGGTATGTAGTGTTTGGTAACATCCCTTCTTTTGGTGTCTCTGATGAGTATTCAGGCACGGCAGCGATGGCACCAAAGTCGCTTGGCGGTGTCGTTGACAATGAGCTGCGTGTCTAGTAAGTTGCATATGGTCCCTTTCTTTTAGTGTCGACTACAATAAATGTGATAGCGGAACGGAAAACGTACGCGTCGTGGACATGTCTATTGCGCCACTACATCTCGCTGCGCATTTACTCGACACTGCCTATGCCATCGGAGAAAAGGCGAGTGTGTATCCCCCCGTTACACAATGACGGTATTGACTGCTGTGTTTCTAGGCATCCGACTTGATCAAAGCCGCGAGAAAGGCCGAGTAAAATGATTACTGTCGACTGTTATTGTCCCCCTTGCTTGTCTGCTGTAATATTGAGCTACGGATATGTACAATATGTCCTTGTGCTTGATCTGATTTCATTCATCGAAGGTTGTCATCTGTTCCACCGAGTACATGTTGTAAGACCAAGTCATTGTGTATACTATGTATGTAATTGCCTGATCCGGATGGTTGCATAAGCACATTGAAATATTATGGATCACGTGCTTGCTTTCCCTGAAATTCGCGTTCATCTGTTTGCATCGAACCCGAGTACTTTGAAGATGTCACAAGCCGTTGGTAATGTATAGTACCTTCTGTCCAGTCTGCTGAGAGTGGGGCTTACCCAGGAAAACGACAGACCGCGCTTGCCTACGCTCGGGTATGGCATCACGTCGATGCATCGGACAGGGTGTTAGGAAAACTTGCGGAGAGGATAGCGCTTGCACTGATGGGCAAGCATAAGCCGATATACGACAAGGGTGGTAAGTGCTGTCGTGTCAGACCT
The DNA here is from genome assembly GCA_003316195.1 of Neoboletus brunneissimus. Lineage (NCBI taxonomy): Eukaryota > Fungi > Basidiomycota > Agaricomycetes > Boletales > Boletaceae > Neoboletus > Neoboletus brunneissimus. The sequence goes on along the minus strand of QFEL01000549.1, from coordinate 27,672 downwards.
CTGGATTCGGTTTGATTGTTGTCTAGTGGACTGTGGTGACTATGTCGTGGTGACCAACGCTCGAAATATCAAGGTTTCGGGGAGGAAGGACGAGCAGCTTGTATACCGAAAACATTCCATGTATCCGGGTGGTCTCAAGGAAACGCCCTATAAGACTATGATGGAGAAGAAACCGAACGAGGTATGTTCGTTCTTTTCCCCCTGTAGTTCAACTCCCTGGAATCGGGTGTGGTTTCCCCGCTAGATCATCTATCATGCTGTCTCAGGCATGTTACCCAAGAACAAACTACGTGACCGGCGCATGGCACGACTCAAGGTATTCGGTGGGCCCAATCCAGGCATCTACGGCAATAATATCCTGAAGCGGTGGGAGGATGGTACTTTGACGGAGGATTATATTTTGAAGCTTGACGCCAAGAATAAAATCTCAGCACGCTCATCACTATCCAAGTAGCTCTCGCTCTTTCGTTGTGCATCTCTCACGTGTGCTCTGCATAATATATTCGCATTCTACTATCCTTGTATGACGCCATTCCAATAAAATCCTGATTATGATGGTCCCCTACTCGGTTCTTCTCCGCTTCGTGCTTCGAGGTTCCTCTGAAGTACGAGGTCCCAACGAGAGTGTATGTGCTACATATTCCTGCAGCACAATACCTGCAATACGTTGAGTCAGCCTCTAAATCGAAGTTTGTCGACGGACCTATGGCCATGAGGGCAGAACCATCGAAAGCTTTGTACATATCCTTCTTGTAAGTGTCCGCTTTGGTGCTTGGGCCTTTTCTCCCTCTGTGCTCGGGATCCATGGCCTCGCTCTCGTCTTCATCCTCTTCAGTGCTTTCGTCCACCGTTTCCGTGCGTTCTGTCTCAGAGTCGACGTCCTGGTGTTCGAGAGTGTTGGCAGCGAGCGTATGGATGTTTCTTTGTGATTCCTGGTACTTTTCCTTTCTTTTTCCACGAAAGTCTCTGCTACTATTGGAAAGCTGCCCTCTTTCGCGATAGTAGCAGCTGGCAAAATGATGAATGGATTTCAGCAGGTCCTCGAGTGATGTCAGGAGGAACGGTCGTGGCCGAGGGTAGCGGACTTACAGGGGCTGGGTCCGGAAAAGAGATAGAGGCGGCATTCAAATGGTCTGCATCTTGTTCGAGAGACGAGACAGAGACCAGAGGAGGGTCTAGAAAACTGAGATCGCGCGTGAAGGAGAGACGCTGTCTAGCCCTTGCATTCAATCGTTCCAACTCCGGCTCTTGAAGCGGGTCTTCGTCCGGGGTCTGACTGTCGCGAGCTCGCTGCTTACCCTTGCTCTGGCTGCGTCCACGCGACTCGTCGCCGGAGAGGTCGATGAAGTCGCCATCAGCGTCATCCGGGCGTGAGCTGTTGACCCTCCTCCGTTTTTTGACCGAACTTTTGCCCCCTGCATCTTTTGCGATCCAGTTTCCTCTGGAATCTACGACGGTAGATCCTGCTGTGCGATGTCTGGCGTTTACAGAGGATTGCTGGACGCGAGATCCATCTGGGTGTAGACGAAGGGTTGCAAGATCGTGTGTAGTACTTTTTCTCCGAATGCTCATGAGCGATGAGATCGTGTGGACAGAAACTGTTATTTAAGTAGTTCAAGACGAGCAATTAGACATTGCCGGCCGACGGACCGTGACTCGAAATGGCCTGCCCTGAAGAAACACTACGAGTGTCAATCTAGGGACGCGTCTTTCTTGCATTGATTCCTCCGTGCTTTGCCTCGCGACGGCACGACAGCGATGGCACGTCGCACACGCGCAGCGACCGTAGATGATGATGACTCTCTCAAAGAGAACGCCGTAGAAAGCGTTCAGGGAAAACAAGTAAAGGTCAAACAGGAGAACGCCAAAAAGGGGAAAGCACGACGCGTCGAGTCTAACGAAGAGGAAGACGAGGCACAGATACCCTCCCAACCCAACGGTACGGATGCAGATGGGGTGGATCAAGCCGCCGAAGATGAAGAGCTCGAGGAAGATGGCGACGATGAAGATGAGGGAACACCCAGGGGGCACAAGCGCGCTAGGGTCAACTCAGTTGGCGCTTCCGTTCCTTCAAGCCCGAATCAGGCGCAACGAGAGCGCGTCCAGACACTTCCTCGAGACAATGATGGGTAGGCCATTCCTTTTGGTGGCGTTGAAATGGATTCCTCTTACGGCATCCCCGTAGCTTCATTCCTGGGTCCATAGTCCGTATCCAGTTGCAGAACTTCGTCACCTACGATTGGGTCGAGTTTCGTCCAGGTCCTTATCTAAACATGATTCTCGGTCCCAATGGCACTGGGAAGAGTAGCATTGCATGCGCAATTTGTCTTGGTCTGAATTGGCCTCCAAGTGTCAGTCTGCCCTGTATGCCGGGGATCAGGCATTGACGTCTACTTCTAGATCTTGGGTCGTGCAAGCGAGATCAGTTCTTTCGTCAAGAATGACAAGGAAACCGGTTATATTGAAATCGAGTTGAAAGGAGCCAAAGGCGAGCAGAATCTCGTCATTCGGCGCAACCTCAGCGCGAAGACTAGGTCCTCTACGTTCACTCTGAATGGCCAACACACTACTGGTAGAGAAGTATCCAGCCGAATGGCGAGACTAAATGTCCAAGTCGGCAACCTTTGGTAATGGAGAATTCTGAGCCGATGATATTTCTCATACTGACCACATATATGCAATCTCTAGCTCTTTTCTCCCTCAAGACAAAGTCTCCGAGTTTGCACAGATGACTCCCCAGCAGTTGCTTAGGGAGACTCAGCGGGCTGCGGGTGATACCAACTTAACAAAGTGGCATGATACCCTCATTACTTCTGGCAAGGAACTCAAAGCTGTACAAGAGGTAATGTTACCCATCACACCAAGATTCGTCGAGTTTGTTGACACGGTCATCGCAGCGAGTAAAGGAAGAACAAGAATCCCTCAGAGTATTGGAGGAACGAAACGCTCAGCTCGAGCGAGATGTAGCACGGTACCAAGAGCGCATGCGGATCGAGAAGGCGGTATGTTTGGTTCCTTTGCAGTCGACCTTCGTTGTATTAATATTCGCTAGATCGATGTATTGAGAGTGTTGATCCCCGTCAACGAATATCATGAAGCGAAGGAACGCTATGCACAAGCCAAGGAACACCAGCGTGAACTCCATTCTCGTGTTGCAGAGCTACGAGACAAAAACGCTCCTGTGCACGCTAAACGCGAGTGAGTTTGAACTCCTTGATGGCTACGCGATTGCGTAACGCTTGTTTAGACAATTAGCTGCCCAGTACAAGGAATTTGAGAGAGCTCGGGAGAAGAAGAAGAACGCATCCAAGGCAAAATTCCAACAGATGAAGGCAAGATGGCAAGAAAGCGATAGGCTTGTCCGTTTCAGTTGTAGCACCCTCTGAGCGATAAACACTCAATTCTTTGCAGGAGAACGAGGCCGAGGAAGTCACCAACAATCTTGATGGACTGAAGCGTGCTGAGAAAGACCGCGCGAAGAAAATCAAGGACCTCGAAAACCAGATCAGGAAGATGCAGAACGAGATCGATAATCCACCTGAACTGGAAGATCTGCAAGCCATAAATAATGAGATCGTTCGTTGTTATCTTTTGACAACGCTACAGGTGGTGACGCTTATGCTGCCCGCAAATTAGCGTCAATTGAACGCGGATCATAACGGTACGAAAAACCGAATGGAAGAACTCCAAGACCGTCAGAAGGCTAACATCGATGCGTCGGCCGCCCAGAAAGCAAAGATCGACGAAGCTATGGACCAGTAAGATATTTGTACTCGCCCTTGGACTATCCTCGTTATTTACGCTGTCAGATTGAAGAGATTGGACGATGAACGCCACCGGAAGCTCGAGAACCTTCGTTCATGGGATCGAGACCATGCCGATGCGGTCGCATGGCTTCGTAACAATCAGAGTAGGTTCAAGATGGAAGTGTTTGAACCACCCATGATCTGTTGCAATGTACCTGACAAGAGGTTCACGAACGCTGTGGAGGCCTGCTTCAATGCAAATCAACTGAAGGTGGTTGACTATTGATGCATTCATTCGCGGTGCTTCCTAATAATTGCGTTTGTCTCAAGACCATTGTCGCACAGTGCGAAGAAGATTACGAATTGCTCAATCGTTGCTTGAACGACTCAAACGAGGCAGGCTTGAGGAGGGATGCCAGAATCAACACTTGGTTCCGTCCGAGGGTTGATCATGTCGGCCCGCCAATGAGCAATGAAGAGGTTCGTTCCATGTTTTACCCTTAGGGAATCTTCTGACTCCTCGAGCAGCTCGACAGTCTAGGTTTTGACACGTATGCTATTGAAAAAATCAACTGTCCCGATGGCTTGTTGTGGTACCTCAGCCGGGAAACAAATCTGCATCGTACAGTGTGTCGTTCATCTGCTCTTTTTGCATTCGACTTATACGTTTCTTGTAGGCCATTGCCCTTGACGGTTCAAAAGTCAACGTAGCCGATGCTATGGAGGCTGTCTCGCGTTTCGGTCCTCGCGGAGACGGTGGCGGAGCCACATTCATAGCTGGAAACGTGATCAACATGGTCCAGCGCTCGCGATACGGGAAACGTGCCGCGCAAAACACGACTCGTGAAGTTCGGCCAGCTCGCAATCTCGTTAACAGTGCTAGTGGGTTCCTTTGAAGTGTCTCACTATGAGATGACCTTACGGGGTTGTAGTTGATCCTGAGATCAAAAGACAACTGGACCAAACTATCCAAGATGCAAGGCAAGCCCTTGAGGGTATCAATGGGGATGTCAATACCCTCGCAGAAGAGGAACGAAAAATCAGAGCGGAGGAAAACCAGTATAAGAAGAAATTTGTCAGATGTTCTTCATTCACTGACGATATCACTCGGCTAAATTTACTTAAAGGAAACCCTTCATGATCGAAAGAAGACGGTGACTGATGCACAGAAGCATATGGCGACACTAAGTGCCAAGATTGGTACGTCGAACACCTCATATTCGGTGGTATTTCATACGGAGGATTGCAACCATCGGTAGGGACCAGCAAGAATAAGCTCAAGGAGTTGGAAAATGCGCCCTCGGCTGATGAGAAGCGGACTCGCCTGAAGAGGAGGCTGCTCGAATTGTCGAGGAAACGCGTAAAGATTTCCATGGAGTATACCGTCAGTTTTACTCTCCGCGCCAAGTCGGTTTTGAACGCTCATGCGCCCACAATTATTTAGCAACTCATCGGTGCTGCTGTTGCCGATCAAGCGGCTGCCACGCGTAGCGGGCTTGAATTCTTACAAGTCGGCGCAAATAAGAACGCACTTGAGGTCCTATGTCAGGTAAAGGACGCGGGGTATCAGCGAGCGCTCGCCGACTTTGAGGAAGGTGAATCATCATGTTATCTCCTCGGATATGTGTTCATCCATGTGCACAGCTCACCGGATCTACACCACTTTGAAGGCTGATGCCAAGGGAAAGCGAGATCTGAGTGTCACGCTCGTGCGGGGCATGGATCAAGAATTCCAGGATCAATTCGCAAAAATGGAAGTGGTACGTTGGCTCTGGGTTTCGTTGTTACTCTCGAGAACCACGGGATGCTGATAGAGCGCCATCAAGGATGGTTCTATTCATGACCGGACAGTAGAGGAACTGCGGGCGGATCTCGAGACTCAACAAGCTAACCTAGAAATGATCATGCAGACGAATCCAGGAGTGATTGACCAATACGAAAAAAGAAAGGCAGAGGTATGTTCAGCCACTTTTGTAATTCTCTGACGCGTGCTAATTCCTGTTCAGATCGCAAAGCTTACCAAGACATTGCGAGACAGAGAGAGGTCCAGCCAACGGTTGGAGCGAGACATTCAAGCTGCTAGAGTATATAAGGCTTTCACACAACTGATTGAAGGGAGGATTTGACCGGTTTAATAGGACAACTGGCAACCTGCACTCGAAAGGCTCGTGGAAAGCATTGGAAAGAAGTTTTCTTCGGCCTTTGATCGTGAGTTGGGTTTCTCGAGCAATTGCTCCGTACCTTACGTGACGAACAGGGATTGGTTGTGCTGGCGAGATCAGAATCAGCCCACACGAAGATTACGACAAGTGGGCCATCGACATCCTCGTAAAGTTTCGTGACACGGAGAAGTTGCAACTTCTGACTGGCCAGAGGCAGTCTGGAGGAGTAAGCTGTGTTTAGTCTCGATTTGATAACTATTGATGCCGTTTATTCAGGAGCGTTCCCTTACGACTATCCTTTACCTGATGAGTCTGACAGAAGAAGCACGAACGCCATTCTCGTTGGTGGACGAGATTAACCAGGTACGCCCATTCCTCCGCCGACGAATGGTCCGTATCAATTGTTGGACCTATAAGGGAATGGACCAGCGTGCAGAACGCGCGGTGCACAATTCTATGGTCGAGGTGACCTGCAAGCCTGACAGCTGCCAGTACTTCCTGATTACACCGAAGCTGCTTCCGGACCTCCTGTATCATGAGCGGATGAAGGTTCTCTGTGTCAACAACGGTGACTGGCTCCCAGAAGAGAAGGGCATTGGTAACATGATGAGCCTGATTGAAACATTTGTTCGGGTGCGCGACCGCTCTTCACGAACGGAGTAATTCTTGCATCCTCCCATCAATGGTATCGTATTTTCAAGTTGGCACATCGCCATAATAGATTTCTGCAGTACCATACCATTATTTTTGATCGACATCTGCTCTCGTCCTATATCCTGTCCTACGTACGGTTGACCTAGATTCATCCTCCAACTGTAGTAGATACTGTAACTCCGCACAGCACATAACAAACATTCAGTGGACGATCCCCTTCAGAACTGCTAGCTCCGCGTTGATGATGCTGCTTGTTGCAGCACCGATGGAGACATTGTTGGCAAGCACGACGAATTTGATGTCCAGGACGGGGCATTGCCGTACTCGGCCGACAGAGACTCCCGCACCATCCTGGTAATACCGATCTAAGCGCGGCTGAGGGCGGTCGGATTCTTCGTGCACAAATATGGCGTGCACAGGTGCGGAGGGACAAGCCGGTGCATCGGGAGCATACGCAACAAGCGCCTCGCGCACTTGCTGGGGGCTCGGAGGTGGCCTTCGCGCGAAACGGACGGAGACAGTCATCAAATGACCGTCGATGACGGGAACACGATTACACGAAGCAGACACCCGTAGGGGCTGACGCGCGCGCATATCAAACGCTTTCAACCCATCGTCCCCATCCACCAGATTTCCAAGAATCTTGAGGGTCTCCCATTCCATTTTTTCCTCTTCTCCGCCAATGTAAGGTACGACGTTATCGACGATGTCGAGACTGGATACGCCGGGATAACCTGCACCGGAGATGGCTTGCATCGTCGTGACGATGCAGGATTCGATCGGGCCAAAGGATTTTTCGAGTGCGCGGAGGGGTATGACGAGACCGGTCGTGGAACAGTTGGCGTTGGTGAGGATGAAGCCTTTTTTGAGGGGGGGATCATGGAGAGCTTGTTGTTGAGCGATCATGGCGAGATGGGAGGTGTTGACGAGGGGAACGACGAGTGGGACGAATGGATCGCGTCGGTAATTCTTGGCGTTTGAGAAGACGGCGAGATCGGCTGCTCTGAAAGCGCCCTCTATCAAAGGAAACAAAAAAATCAAGAGCCCAAGTGAGCGAGCGAGCCGTGGAGGGGGAGGGGGGGGGGGG
>QFEL01000549.1:0-20007 GCA_003316195.1 Neoboletus brunneissimus | reverse complement strand
GGGGGGGGGCAGGAATGGGTGCTTGCCTATTTCTCCGGCGACGTCGGCATCGAGGCCGGAAAAGACGATGGAGCAGTCTTTGAAGTGTTCGGGCTTGCACTCGTATATGATCGTGTCTCTCACGATGCTGGGTATTGGTGTTGTCTGTTTCCAGTTTGTAGCTTTCGAGTAGGGTTTTCCAGCTGATCGGGCGGAAGCGCCGAGGACGTGGATGGTGAACGATGGGTGTTTTGCGAGGAGGGTGATGAAGCGTTGGCCGACTGTCCCGGTGGCGCCAATCACGCCGACTTTGATCGTTGTACCGTCTGATATCCTGCACATGATGGGAGGGCGGGGGGAAGGCAGGGCAAGTGTGGGTTGTTGGATGATGGGTCAGAGGTTGATAGTGATGGGGGGAACCCGCACAGCGACTATTTGTGCCAGTATCGCGGCGCGGGAGGTGACTTGATCAGGTGGGTCTTGATCGCTCCAAAATGCTGACTTGCTGATTATGGGACGAATTACTCAGACGCGAACTGGGTGAACATGCGGCGCAGCGGAACACCCGGGAGCCACGGGACAGTTGGGAATCCATCCTGTCCCTGTCGTCTTCAAAAAAAAAAACGAAGAGACGATGGTCATTCTGCAGGTTTGCCGTTCTCATGTGTATGTATGTACGTACGCCCGGGCATCCGGGACTCCGAGTGGAATGGGCCCATGATGAGGGCACGCGCCATCGGTGGCGGGCCGGTGTCAGTTGGCTCGTTCGTTGCTCGACGTTGCAATGCCGGAGAGATCTTCGTCTGTGACCCTTCATATCGGTACCAAAAGATCGTTACAGCAAGCGGGCGTTCCCACTCTATGCCATATGGCTACTTCAAAACCTAGTCGTCCCTGCAATGCCTATATTCTCAGCACTCAAGATTGGGGTGCTCATAAATATATTGTCTTTTTCCACACATGTCCGGCGCAATAGGGGTAATTAAGACCGTGGGAATTCCAACAAGGCGGACACCCAACACACATTTCCACCTGTCCCCCATTCGCGTGTCCGATGGCGTCGCCCTCTGATCCAACGGCCCAGCTGGTGTTTGCGCCGAACGTCCTGCACAACCAGTCCCTCACGTCCGTCAAGTTCCTTTCCTCGTGCTTTGCTGGGGCTGTGGCCGGGATACTCGGCCTTGAGAACTGGCACGGATTCGCCTTGTTCGCCGCGTCCGTGGTGTCGACGTCGTTTGTGATATACGCCATCAACTGCAAGGGAAAGCCCGCAAAATACCTATCCGGTGGTCTTGGAGAACTGGTCAACCCTGGCCAAGACAATGTTTTTACCTTTATTCTCGTCTGGACGTTGTTCTACGGTGCGTCCCGCTGGGTGTTCGGGAGGTGACGGACCGTTGACTGATGATGGTTTGGTCATGACCAGGCATCGTTCACGGTATGATGGACGGAGTGATTTACGGATCATGGCTGACCCTTGTTTCCCAGTGTATGACTAAGGCCCTGTAGAACGCGCCCCAAGCGTCGAGGCTGGCACGCAGACAGCAGGACCCTTGGTGTGTTGCTTGGATGAGCACTTGGCACGTAGCCACCGAGCGCTAGACGATTACGCATGGTCCAAGAGGGAATGCTTCCTGACTGTTTTGTACAATAAAATGTCGGTTTTGTTTCGGGAAAATAAAAAAAAAGTCACGCGGTTTATTGAAACCCGCCGGAAGGAACCAATCCAGTGATGGCACTCCCACGTGGCGTGATTCGGGTACCACGTGGGCTTCTTTTTGTGGCAGTGCTTCATGATAGAGTTCCCGATCGAGAGTGCCCTTGTTCGTGAAAAGGCAGACCTGGCTCAACTCCAATGACCGTCCTTTCTCTCTCCTTCCCATCTCCTCCGCCAAAGAATGACCCCTGCATACGTGCTCTTGCAGTTCGGCGACGACCCCTTCTCTCACCGATTCGAAGATCTAGAAAGCAGACCCGCCTTTACAGTGTACGTGTGCCATGCTTGCCGCGTTCTGGCCGCTCACCCGTGTCATATCGCATCCACAGGAAAACGGTCGGTCTAACCATCCTGGGCGTTTCAGCGCAACCCTGACCCACCTCATCTCACCCCCCCCCCTTTCCTCATTAGGTCCACGAACAGCCCAACATCGTCGTTCAAATCGCCCGAGAGCCGGAATGGCGTCAACAACACCCAGACATCATGGGCCCCAACAACGCCTACCTCTACTTCGGCCCGAACAGGGCACGCGGATTTCTCGTGTACGGAAATGGAAAGGAAATCCCGATGGCACATTATGTCCGACGAAAGAGAGACAGTAGCACGTACGTCCGCTTCACCCGCCGTCCCGTTTCCCCCCGTCGCTGTGCTTTGTCTCCCGCGCGTCGGACGACCGGGGCGGGGGAAGGGGCAATGTCCCGTCGGAAGTTCCGGATGGGCTGATGTGAATACTAGATCACGCTACTTTACGACACAGCATGGGAAGGAGCTAAAGTGGAAGATCTTTCCACAGAAAATGGAGGTAGGGATTTCGTTTTTACCTCTGCATGCCTAGGTTCCGTCGTCTGACTGGCCGGTTTATTGCAGTGTGTCGACGGACGGACGACCGTCGCAACTTGGGAACTGAGTCAGCCCGAGGACGTATTCAACGCCCGGTTCACCATCAAACGCGCCGGTCTCAGTATCGTGACTGAGATCCTGACCAGTCTCACCCTCAATCGCATGGCCATGGCGCTGAATTGGGAAGCCTAGCCCTTGTCGTTTTTCTCCTCTTCCGCCATCATATTCCCCTCGGCCACACGTTTCTGAGCTCAGACCGTAAAACGACTCCGCCTTTCGCATCATGCTTTGATAGAGTATTACACTTAGAGATCCGGGCCCCGTTGAACTTGGACCGCCGGTCATTGTGAAACGCTGTCCCTCCGCCATCATCGTTCTGATTCCTTTTTTTACTTCACGCTTCTATGTTTTACTCTCGCCACACCGTTTGACGCCTTTATTTCGTCTCTGCATTGCAATCGAACCGTTATCTCCCTTGATGCCCTATGATCTATCGTATATTACCACCGTCATGCATTCCCTACTCCTCACTCCTCAGCTCGTTTTGTATTTCTAGTAACCGGGCCCACTCTGGCTCGTCTTCGAAATCTTTTGATCGTCCGACGAACGTCCGCACGATACTCCGTCCCTGGTGTCTCCAATTGAAGCCTTGCACCCGCGGTCCGAAATTTCGGACAACGTCCACGATAGCCTCGACCTCGCGTACGGCTTCACGCCATTGTTGAACGTCTGTGTCTCCCTTTTCAAACGTCCCAGCCGTGCCGCAACGATAGCCGTCCAGATAGGCCTTGAGTGCATCTTCCCACCGGGTCTGCCACGTGAGCAGGCGAGCGTAGGCATGCATGATGCCGGGGGATGATACACGAGGCAAGATCGTCCGCTCAAAGAGATCCAAAACGCGCCGGAGTAATCCACCTCCCTGGTTTGGATCAGTGGTGACAGCATCACGCTGCTCACGTATGTGTGTGGTGTCTTTTCCACCGCCCGAGTCAGCGGCGGCGGTGGTGGTGGTGGTGGAGCGATCAGGGTCATCCGGTGCCCTCGTCACGGCATCCACCAACCGCGCCAGAACCCGTTCGTCCACACATTCGGCGCCAATCTTGGCCGCACATTCCTCGACGATACGAGCTTGTGCACGGCATGCTTCGGAGAGTTCTCCGACGTCCACGGCGACGATCATGTAATTGGACCACATGCGCCAATTTTCGTATCTATATTTGAGGCCCTGCTTGAGCGCCCGAAAGGCGAGCGTCTTGTTCGAGAACGACGAGACGGTTTTACCGGACACGTCACTTCCCTGAACAGGAACCGGCCGTCATGATCAGTTTACCCGAAAAAAAAATATCCCCGCTCCCTCCACGTGCGAGACACTCACTTTGGGTGTGTCGTCTCCCAGATCTTCGCCGGCCCCCTTGCGAGCTTCGTCTAAGCGGAGATAGACAGTCGCCAGATTATTCCAGCTCTCCGCATCCTCGTCGTTGGTGGCGACGCATCGGCTAAATGCGTCTCGTGCGCCTTCCCAGTCCTCCATCCGTATGTACGCACAACCGAGGATGAACCACGGGCGGGATAGGAGTGGGTTAATGGCCACCGCTCTCAAGAGGCACGGTACAGCGCTCGCGAACTCTCCGCGAGCAAAATAATACCCGCCCAACGAACGCATGGCGCGGCCCGACGTCTCGTTTGACACACGCCATGCGTGCTCGTAATGCGTGACGGCATACTCGGGCTCGAGATCGCCCAGGAGACACCACAGCTTGGCCGCTCTCGCGCTGTCAAGCGTGGTCCGTCGGGCAGAGGAAATGTCTTTTCCCTTTGAGATGACGTTGTCGGCTTCTTCTTTTCGGCCTAGGAGAAGATCACGGACGACGGTGATCGCCTGATCGCGACGTTCCATCGATTGCCAGCACTTGACGACCTCCTCCCACATCTCCAGTCGCTCAAAGATTTCGAGTGCAGATTTGACGACGCCAATGGAGAGATAGCGCAACGCGAGCTCACGTTCCATTTCCCATTTACTCGGTAGGGGGATCAAATGGAAGTAGAGCAGCCTTTCTGGGAGCTCCGAATCTGCGGTGGGCATCTGGTCTATGAGCGCTTGGAGCTGTAACGTGGAACGCTCGACGGTCCGTGTGCGAGTCGATTCGAGCCGAGATCGGAGCAGGAGTGCCATGGTGTGAACGGACCAGTTGTTAGGATGTGATATGACCCGAGCGACGTAAGGAGACATCTGCTCGCTTGTCAAACCGTGCGAAGGTGATGTATTGCGCACGTTCAGACACAGGGACAGGAGGATACATTGGTCAAGTGGGTGTAAAGGGGGCTGGGAGGACGGATCCAGGTGACGAAGCAGGGCCGTCACAGAGGGGTTCGACGACGTAAATTCGGTCTGCTCGAGGAGAGTATCATCATTCAATGGCAGGGTCTCAGGGAGACTAGGTTTGATACTCATCATCTCCTCTGATCCGCCGTTTTGGGAGTGTGACCCATTCAAGGGTCCAACGGCAGTATTAGTATCGACAAGGGAGCGTTCGCGGACGTCATCATCTCGCCTCCTGCTTTCGGCGAGAAGTACGAGCTGGGACAAGGCGTTCTGTTGGAACTTTGTCCGCTTTCCCAGCGCGCCTGTGAGTTCGTACTGTAACCCCGTCGCGCGTGCTGCACGAACAAAGTGCTCCGCGGCAGACTTGTCATGAGAGAGTATGTGCTCCAAGAGACCCTGCTCTAATTGGAGACGACCAGCGAGATCAGGGTCGGAGGTAGTGCGCTCGATGAGAGGGATTAGAGAACCGAGTACGTCTGACGGCAACGGGACAGCTTCGTCGAGTAATTGTTCGTGAACGATGGATACCCTTAAGCGCCACCAGGGAGTATAGTTTAACTTTGCATGGGGGAAACTAAATATAATCTGTGCGAATCGGAGAAAGGCGGCGGATTGGGCGAGGTGGTATGCGGGTTCGCCCCCGTAGGCGAGTTCGGCGGCGGCTTTCGAGTCGAGAAGGGAATCCGAGATGGAGGGTGGGCCCGGGTGTTCGGGAAAGACGAGGACGTCCGAGGGCTTCACGTTGAGATCGGGGCCCGTCCAGTTTGCCTGGACGAACGCGTGGAGACAGGACACCCCCAAGATGAGGCGGATAATTTCCTGCTCTTGTGCGTCAGAGACGGACGGGAGGGACCACTGGAAAAGACGCGCGAAAGGCTCGTCAGACGTGACGGCGGGGTGCACTCTGAAAACCTCCTGAGCGTACGTCGACGTGAGCACGGCTCGAAAGTCACCGTCGACGACGGCTTTGGCGAGTTTCGTCGCGGGGTGCGTTTCGAGGGAAGCAGAGAGCTCTGCATCCCATTTTCCTGTGAGTAGACACGTCTCCAGCAAATCGACGTTCATGACCTGGTGATCAGTGATATCTACCTGAGTTGTCAGTGATCAGTGAAGATGAAATCTACGCGGGTTCGGCCAAGTCCGATGTCGGAACGGGCCCGAGTTATCTTATCTCATGTGAGATCAAGCGTGCTACGCCATCCCGCGACAGTACCGACACACTCAGGGTGAGCCTCGGTCTAAAATTCGGTTCCGTCGCGACTCCAACTGATCCAATATTCAAGAGCGATCCAATAGAATTTAGATGCAGAATTGGTAATGCGGGCGGCCGTCCCATACATCATACTCCAATTACATCCGACCGTCCAAGTACCCGACCTCAGAAACGTCCAGACTCCACCCAAGACACGAATCCCGCTCGCAGGCCGTGTTGCAGGTGCTGACCCGTCGGATGGGTTACAGTTTCGATGACGACGACGGTTCCATCTTGATCTGCGTTGCAGACGCAACGAGCCGGCGATGCGTCACGTCCCATATCTACACCACACCATCAGTCATCCCCCGTCCTTGCCGAATCTGCAGGCGTAATTAAACAACCACAGGGGGTTGGTACTCACTTCAATACGCGCACTCCACGCGCGTGCCCCGATCGTCGTGCTCGTATTGATCAACCTGACTCTATCACCCCTGTCGTCATGTATACACTTTAGTCGCCAATAAGGAAGACGGACCAAAAAAGACGATACTTGCAGGTTTGCTGGCGCATGGTATATGACATTGATACTGTGCGACATCCCCCCCGAACCCGACCCACCACTCGCAACCGACATGGCGGTGATCGGGAGCGTCGTACATCTGCGAGGGGCATGCGTACGTGTCAACAAACCGACCCCACGCCCCTCGGTTTTGACGGAACGAACCCGTCAAAAGACCGAGAGCGAGAATCGTGAACGGGAGACGTACATGTCGACAAGATATGCAATACACCCACCGTGCATCTTGCCAACAACGTTCAACATGTCTGCTCGTCGAGGAACGAACCGATCACGGGTCGCATGGGTCAACATATAGGACGGTACATGTGGAACGTGATGTTGAGCATTGCACCTCAAATGGATTCGACCGGGGTCGGACCCAATTGTCCCCGGTTTCTTTTTTTTTTTTGATTTGTTTACAGACCTTCGGTGACAGTCATCTCCAGCACCACTCTCGCTTCTCGTTTCGCTGGTTCGTCGAATTTGGGTGTGATCGATACCTCGACGAGGTCCAAATGTCGCGTCGTCCGCGTCCCAAACCCATCCTTCCTGAACACGTTCAACCAGTGTTGGACGATTTCTAGATAGAACAAGGCCCATATGAGTCGACCCTTGTCGAAATAAGTAGATTCGAGACGCCACGTCTCGTAAAGCGCCAAGTAAACGAGACGCACCTCACCTTTGACTTTGATGGGTGCATTCCCAGGAATGCTGCGGAGAAGTTCTTCCGAGATTTTCCCTTCGTTGACCCTGCTCATCGGCTGGCCTTGGAGTCTAACAATTGTAGGTCAAAGGGCGGGACGTAGTGCGGGGTCCTGATATCGCCTCGCGCAGACTGCGGCAAATCCATTGGGGTAATCGTGTCAAAATGACCCCACATCACTTCGAGTCCTAATTGGCGGGTCGGTTGCAATGCCAAGAATGTCCGAGGCACTACCCCACTGACGTGACACCGACGGGAAAATAGATTAGATTGTAGATGAACAGGGTGTTATCCAAGTCAGATATCATCTACTGGTAATGAGTCCGTTTGTCGTCGACGGTGTGATACCATTGAGGAAACCTCGCGGCACGGAGGAGACCCCTCGTGCATAAATCTGACTCGTAAGCACCTGTAAGACGCATAAATACACCAGGGCCGAGAAAGACGGGAGATATATCGACATACCAGCTCGTCAAATATGATCGCCGGCACTTTCTTGTCGCACAGCGTCGACCCAGGGTGAATTTTAACGGTGAACGACCCCATAAGTTGCTTGTACGACCCGTCCGGTTGCAGCAACGCACTCTGCTGCATCAGCCCAGAGGTAAAACACCTCAACACGGGCTCTTCCACATCGCTCCTCGATGCCCTCCAGTCGAGTCCCACCCTCTGACATGTCACTCTCAACTGATCCCTAATTTTAAGCGCTTCCGTAAACGTTCGTTCGTTCAGGTAATGCTTTCGACACCATTCCTTGCGCTCCCCTTTACTTTCGCTGGCTGCGATTTCTTGATAGGACCGGAGGGCATTGAGCATCGTGAGGTGGTCGCCGCTTGGATGTCGGAATTTGCGGCGTGCATCTGCGATAGCGTCTCGCTGATCCGAGATGTCAAGAAAAAGTTTGGACGAGGAAGATAGCAAGGCGACGATGTCGATCACTTCAGAAGTACACCCGTGTGATTTTGATGCGAGGATGACACGGGCAAGGTAAGGCTCGATAGGGAATGTGGCCATCTGTCGACCAAGCGTTGTCAGAGTCTTGGAATTATCCAATGCGCCCAACAGCCAGAGCGTTTTTAAGGCGAAGACCACTGTGCTGCCATCAGAAAGGGTTTGAGCACGTCGGAACCAACACCCACCAGATTGGAAATCAGGAGGATCCATAAATTCTACCTCTTCGAGATCTTGACCGAGACATTTAAGTTGTAATACGCTCTGCGTTAAACTACAGCGGCGGATCTCCGGCTCTGTAGAGATCGCCATCTTGTTGAAGGCTTCCTCGGTGTACAAGCGAAAGCAAATTCCGGGGCCCTGCCATTGGTCAGTCACAACGCTTTGAAAGCACAGATGGTGGTATGTACCTCGCGTCCCGCACGACCAGCGCGCTGCATGGCGGATGATTTGGTGATGTCCCGGGTGAGTAGGGTATCAAACCCTGAAAGTCGGATGAACAATCAAGCAATTCTAACGAAGAAGAGGGCTCTTACCACAACCGGTTTCTTTTGATATATATCTCTTCTCCTTACACTTTCCTGTATCAATTACATACTTGATGCCAGGTATCGTTATAGACGTTTCGGCGATATTCGTCGCCAATATACACTTCCTTGTGTTTGATGAGGTCGAGGAAAATATTCGTGCTTGTTGGGAAGGTGGCAATGATGCGTACATCGGACATACCGTAACCTAGGTCGGCATTGGAGCTTGGATGACAAATAGAAGCACAGCAGAAGGACTCACGTCCATGCGTTCTATGGGAAGCCGTTTGGCGTGCATCTTGATAGATTTTTCTAGACTCTCGATATCTTCTTGGCCTGTTCAGTGGTGATGTAAGTTTCCGTAAGTAGGCACAAAGGAATTTCCTATGGAACGACGCCGACCTGGGAGAAATATGAGAACATCCCCTGGTGGCTTGTCGACATGTAGCTGAAAAAACGTCCGTAGTGCAGAGTCGAGATAGTCCATTTGACCAACAACTGTATGGAATATCTGGACAGGATGTTGACGACCCTTGACGTACAAGATTCGAGCACTAACTACTAATGAGCAGGTCGGATGAAATTGGGAATAAAGAACGAACTTGTTATAAAATCGGCTGAACTTCTCGGCGTCAAGGGTAGCACTCATCACAATAATCTTGAGTGGATTTGATGCCAACAGAGGATGCTTTCTCTTTCCCTTCTTATCGTCGACCTCATTTCTCTTTGCCTGTATGGTCTTGAGATTTGCGATTAAGAAATCTGTGCGAAGGGTCCGTTCGTGTGCTTCATCGAGTATGATGACGCTATAGCGGGACAGTATGGGATCTGACAGTAGCTCGCGCACGAGCATACCGTCACTGACGTATTTGATTTTCGTCTGGGCTTGACAAGCCTCGTCGAACCGCACAGAGTAGCCCACTAATCCCCCGACAGTGACATTCTGCTCGGCGGCGACGCGTGCAGCGAGGGAGGTGGCTGCGACACGACGAGGTTGTGTCACAGCGATCATACCATTTCCCGCAAGTCCGGCTTCGAGTATGTATTGCGGTACCTCTGTGCTTCAGGGGTCTGGTGAGACTGTATAACTGGACGGAAAACGAGCATAAACACGTACGGGTAGTCTTTCCGGATCCCGTCTCGCCCAGAAGAATGATGATATCGTTGTCACGGATTTCGCGAATAAGAGCGTCCTTGCCTGGATAATCACATGCTGAGATATCATCGGCGAATGAGTGGGTTTGGGAGAGTTACCCTTGGCAATCGGGAGTTGCTCGCGCTGTTTCTGGAGGGCATTCGTGAGGGTTGATTTCTTCTGTCCCTCGTCGGGATCAAAGTATACCCGGGCCTTCTTCCTCGGTGTGTGTATGGACATGTGTATGGTGATGTGAATGGGTTGATTTGGTGCTGCATCAAGGGTGGCCCCAGAAATGTTCTGTTGGCACGAACTAAGCACGCGTGTATAAACCGACGGCCTTGGTATTTCGTTGGATTCGATACCTGAACGTTCGAGCCAGAAAAAAAACGGACGATAGATGAAGAAAAGTTGTAATCGGATATCGGAAACCGGCAACACAATTGCTTGCCGATGCGGTTGCTTCGACAACTTTGTCGAGCGTTGCAACAAGCCATTGCAAGTCATCAAAGTCTAAGTACACGTCTAATTTAGGCGTCTGCAGATTCGGTGGGTAGGGACGCAAGATACGTTCTCAGCTTATCCAGAGCACGATATCTGTGGGAGATGACATTCTTTTCCTCCTTGGTCATCTCCGCATAGCTTTTGGAGATTATCACTATGCACCGAGACCAAGACTACAGACGAGACTCACGTCTTGTCGAAGCCCTTCGGCTGGAATACTGGGTCCCAGCCGAATGCAGTCGGCCCTCGTGCGGGTACAATCGTGCCATCAGTTCGACCTTCAAATAGGATGGGCTCCGAGCCTGGGCCAGCACTGTATGCGAACGTGCACAGCGCATAGGCATCTTTTGTCTGGAATCCAACGAGAAGGTTGTTTAAACCTTATCAAAAGTCACCGCAACGTCAGGACGGACGATAATTACCGCCAATCAGAACACGCGGAACGAACCTTCATGTCCGACGGTCTTCATGAAATGCTTGATGTATGGTCCTGGAAGGCCGCCGAGTGCTTCGTAGCAGAGTGCAGTGTCCTCCGTGATGCACGCTCGTCCGATCTGTTGTAATTAGTACGGGTTCGTTGAGAAGTATGTACGTGGCCCCACTAGCTCTGCAGCCCGTCGGCATTTGGCTCTCGCGACTTCTTGGGTGGTGCCCTGCAGCTCAGGAACTGGGAAGGGGACCAGAAAATGTCAATCTCCTTGCAGTGCGACTCTATGAGAAGGCCAACTTGCTATCGAGATCCTGCGAATCAATTTCGATCGGAATGCCTTGCGAAAGGATATACTTGGTTTCCGATAA
This sequence comes from Neoboletus brunneissimus, assembly GCA_003316195.1. NCBI lineage: Eukaryota > Fungi > Basidiomycota > Agaricomycetes > Boletales > Boletaceae > Neoboletus > Neoboletus brunneissimus. The sequence goes on along the minus strand of QFEL01000549.1, from coordinate 8,776 downwards.
TTTGTTCGCATTTCCGGTCACGAAGGCTAAGAAAGAGACGCCATCAGTCGTGCAGCACGGCGTGTCTGGCAATATTAATCGTACTGAGACGCATCGTCACGATGTAGAATGGAAACGATCTAACAGACCCTTGTGAGCTGGCTTGCCAAGTCGAGCTGAGCCAGCTTGCTCACGAAATTGGGAGGGGATGCCCTCACTCGGGGCACGCCGCCGCTTAAGCTCGTTCTTGCCCAACGCCGACGACGACGAGCAGCACGTTGCTGGCTGAGAATCTCGACACCGCAGAAACTCACGAACTATCTCACCACAGCGTTTCTATTATTTATCCAGGTACATTTCTCTGACAGGTGTGTACAGCTGACAAGCTCGGTTGGGCGGCTCGACCTTGTCCATCTTACGCTCGCATCCCCAGGCTTGGCTAACTCTTTGCATTCTGACCCCGTCCACGATGCCAGAGTATGTGTACGCTCTACACAACTTTGTGCCCGAACACGAGGACGAAATAGCCTTTGAAGCTGGGCAACCTATCGAGGTCGTCGAGAAAGACGACCAGTACAACGACGGATGGTGGCAGGTAAGCACACCTCCACCCGTCCTTTCATTTCCCGAACACACCGCACATGTGTCCATCGAACGCGTGGCCACCACTCTGCGCACACTTCTCCCTCAACGCCACGCTGACCACCCCCCTGCTGCGTTCATCCCCCTCGCCCACGTTGTCATTCAACGATGTCGCCGTTCATGTTTTGCTTACCGCTCTTTCGTTTCAAGGGCCGTAATATCGCAGGCAAAATTGGATTGTTTCCTCAGAGCTATACGACACCAGCAGCGCCACCTGGAGGAGTCTCTACCTCCTCATCCGCCTCCTCTAGTGACCCTATCACCACCCCACCCGACTCACTCAGTCCTCTCGGCGAAGAACATGAATCGTCATCCCTGCAAGATGTCGACACGGATTCCAGGATTGGTATCGCCATTGGAGAGCCTGACAGTGCTAACGCCGAAGTAATGAAAGCGACCATGACCGACGTCCAAAAGGCTATCGAGCAACTCGGAAGAAGCGATCGAGATGGAGCGCAGAGTTTTAGCTTTTCGAGTACTCGGGATGGAGATACAGACCGGGAAACGGACGGCACGGAAACAGACGGAGAGATCGGGGAGAGTTGGCATCGCGGTGCTCGTGACAAGCTTGCCGAACAAGCCCGCAGGGTCGTGGAAGCACAAGCTGAGGCAGAAGCTCGAGAAGCAGAAGATGTGCGCGTACGCGGGAGAGCACCCCCAATCGACGTGGAGATGAGTGACGAGAGCGAGGGCGAAGAAGAAGACCCTGGGTTTCAACACTTACAGCACATGCACTTTACACGTGATCATCCACACATTCCCGAGGAAGAGGAGGAGGAGGAAGCACGCCGAAACTCGGTTGCGAGGAGCAACGGACGGCGAAAATCGGATGAGATTTCTTCTGTCATCCCTCCCAAGGATGGTTTCTCCCCAGAAGAGACCGGTGAGCGCACCGCGCGGGCGAATCAGACCTCATTTACCTCTTCCAGTCCTCCACCGAGGTCTACACGTTCTCCAGTCGTCAACGATAGACGTTCACCAAGGCCCCTTTCAACCCCCACGACACCTAATTCTGTGAAGATCGTTGCACCTGTCCCCATCGTTCCTATGGGTGCGCACATGATTCCTATGACCACTTCCCCAGAGCCAGCGGTACGGGCCCCCAGCGTCACTCGTGATATCCCCGCTGCTCTGCCGTCGCCAGCCCTCACTGCTTCTGGGACCCGCCACCACTCTCGGCATACATCCCAGCAGAACAGCGTATCGTCTGGGGGAAAACGCTCTGGGACACCTGCGCACTTAGCGCCCGAGATCGAAGCAGAAAAGAAATCTACACCTCCTTCAGAATGGACTGTCGATGAAGTGGTTGAGTGGTTAAAGTCGAAAGGATTTGGCCCGGACGTGTATGACAAGTTTATTGGTCAGTCTGATTCATGAACCATTTAACCTTCGATGACGTTGCTGTGTTATAGAACAAGAAATCACAGGAGATGTTCTCCTCGAGCTCGATATCAGCCTTCTCAAGGCAGAGATCGGTATCGTGGCTTTTGGGAAGCGGATGCGTATTGCAAACGCCATCGCTGAGCTGCGTATTGGGAACGCCGTCGTTGAGCTGGGTCGCCCTCCGTCGATCATTCTAACCGACCCCAAGCACACACAATCTGTCACCCACTCTGTCTCTCAATCCTTTACGTACCCCCATTCGCCGAGCGGGTCTACGCAACATTCGTTAAATAGCCCCATGTTCACGAGCATGGGATCGACGCTCAACGGACCGCCCTCTGCTACGCTGGCCGGTCCTGGAAGCCTCGAGAGCCCCAGAGCGGAAACGTTTACAGGTCCATTCGTTTCAAATCGCGTGTCGAGCACCTCAAGTGCTGGCGCGAGCGTGAATGGTGGCGGCTCGGCCGAGGGTGTCGGCGTGGCTGCTGGGATCGAAAGAGCGGGCTTGATTGGCGTAGCGGGGCTCGGCCTCAGAACGTTGCCGGAATCACAATTGGCACCGTCGCCGAGCGACAGTACATTTGCTGCTCCGGAGGGGAAGCCGGAGGAGGCTGAAGACGAGGAACAGGGTACTCAGAGCGAGGTGAATGTGTTTGTTTGTGCGTCATGTGTTGCAACTCGCTGACATGCATCTGCCTAGGGCGAGACGGTGCCGGCTGACACTAAACAGCACCGTCGACGTCTCTTTGGCCGCTCGGTGGAGTCTTCTGGATCAGGCAAAGACAAGGAGAGACCCAAGACACCTTGTGACGCCAAGCCTTCTCCGTCCCCGACGGGGACAGCATCTCCGCGTATCAAGCGACGCGGATCTCAGGACGACACCAATGTCGGGGCGAGGCACGCTCGGAGCAAACGCAGCGCTGACGTCGGCAAGGGCACGGAGAGGCACAGTTTGTTTGGGGGAACGTTTGCGTCGTCGATCGGTCGATCCAGGAAGCCTGCTCCTAGGGTTACGTCGTGAGTGGCTTCCTCATTCTAATGTTAACAAGTATAGTGATTGACTGGGTCTGGATGACGGATAGGACGCTGCTGGAGGACAGCAGTCCGACGGAGAGGACGTCGTTGGGTCTCTCGAGGCTGTATAGCAGCAGGAAATTGTCAGCACGTCCTTCGACATCCGATGGCTCGACGCTGAGCAGTTTCAGGAACGGGATGCGGTCTAGCAGCGAGGGCGATGGGAAGAAGAAAGAGATTGAGAGAGGAAAGTCGGTTGAGAAGATGAAGGACCAGGAGAAGGTGACGCCCAAGGTGACGCCCACGGAGCTCAAGGAGGCCGCGCCGTCTCGCAAGTCAACGGGGACACCTCAGGATGGACGTGCAGGATCGCGCGGACCGAATGCACTCAAGCCTGGAAAGAGCATTGTCGAACAGATTGGACATCCTGATCACCAGGGATGGATGCGCAAGAAGGGCGATCACTATAGTTCCTGGAAGCTCCGATTCTTTATCATCAAGGGTCCGCATTTGTACATCCTGCGGAGTAACAGCAAGTCGGTAGGTCAAATCTTGAGAGCGGGATCTTTTACCCGTTGACTGCTTACGTTTCTGGTACAGGAAACTAAGATCAAGGGATATGTGAATATCGTGGGCTACAAGGTCGTCGCAGACGAGAACATTGACCCCGGTCGTTACGGATTTCGGATCGTCCACGAGACAGACAAGACGCACTTCTTTAGTTCTGACGAGCAAGCGGTCGTGCGTGAGTGGATGAAGGCCATCATGAAGGCCACCATCGGCAGAGACTACTCGAGTGGGTATCACTCCATATCAGCGATGTCGTGACGCTGACGCGCTTCCATAGAGCCTGTGGTGTCTTCTGTGAACATCCCTACGATACCACTCACAGTAGCACAAGCAATGAACCCTGCTCCTCGACCGCCTTCACCCACGGCCCGGGCGGCGATGCAAAAGGCTCTGCGGCGGGAGAATCCTAACCAGCTCTCGACACGTGATGCTCGTATTCTCATGGGACTGCCATCCTCGGACAATGCTAACCGTATCGATGATGGGCAGGAAAGTGAGCGTGGGAGGCTTGAATCCTTTTTTGCGAACCAGCCTGCAGAAACGGACGAAATCGGGCAGGGTGGGACTACAGCAAAGAGTGCCAAGAACGCGCCACCTCGACCGTCGAGAGAAGCCCGTCGTGTGAGCCCGTCCGCACAGGACTTGATGGACGTACGTCCTCTTTCCACCTCTGATGGAGGTGAAGTATATGTGCTGACGAGCCTTGTCCTTTCAGCTGACTGTGGACCATAACCTCGTCGACTGGGCAAATTCACACTTGCCGAGATCACATCAGATGACGGATCCTGCCGGACCGCTCTTTGACGGTCTCGCGATTCTTCGGCTTGCGGAAGACATGATGGGCAAATCTGCCACGCCTCCGATTCCCGATTCGGCGTTCCCTTCTGGACCCCACGACGACAAACTGGATGGTCTATTCCGATTATTCGACTTCCTCCTCGATAATGATGTCAAGATGGGGACTGTTAGTATCAACGATGTGCGACAAGGCAAACGAGACAGAGTGATGCAACTCCTCAAGGCACTCAAAACCTGGGAGGATCGACGGAAGGAGATCGTGAGAAGTCTAGGTCAAGGTCTTCCATATCCTTTAATTGTATGAATTCAAAGAGAGAGAAGGGAGGTGTCGCAGTGTCTATAAGGTATCTGATTGCTTTAGATTCTCTCGAGATCGATGGACTCGACTAGTACGCTCATTTCGTGTTCTTGCAACACCATCTATTAACTATCACCTACAATGTGATCCACATTCATTCACTTTTTCTTTTTCTTTTTTGTATGGCTTCTTTGGGGCATTCATCGACACACGTTCCTTTTTCGCTCTTCGTTTTCTACGATATAGGCGTCTGTACTCATCTCTTTATCGCATTTGTTTGAAATATGATTTATTGAAGAGAGGCAATCATCTTGATTTGATCCCTCGAGGTTCTCGAGGTAGACAGACTGGACTTGTCTTGCGACATCATCTATTGGCTACTAACTAGTATCGCGTACAACGTCGCTCCTAAGTAGGCTCTAGCAAGGGAATAGCATATCAGTGCACTCGAGCATCGGAGCATCTGGTGCGACAAAGTCAAACAAGGTTTTGTCGTCAATCCGACCACAAGTAACCTTCATGGAAATGATTGACGACAATCTACCCCGTTCATACGAACGGGACAGTGGCTCATATCATCGAAATGCATCCCTCCCTCGCCATTTCCCTGATTTATCTCGATAACTTCAGGGGAACGCTGTGTGTATTCCTCGACCGCCGGGCTGTGCCCGAATGTAGCTCACACGATTTCCTTGCCATGCCTCCACTGAGGTGTACCCCGACTCATTGTTCCTTGAAGGTCATCTACTGGCACCGCAACTCAAGAACTCCCACTGGCATACCTCGTTCTTTGGTATCTGGCCGAACAAGTGGGCATCCTTGAATGTTTCCCACTACCTCATAGAAGACCACATCCTTCACGTCTCCAGTGTCCCATTCTTTGTCGTTTAAATCGGTGCGTATCCACTTGGAATGAATTCTGCATGGGAGGTGTACTTGGGATGGTTTCACAGGACATGACAAGTGGTGCGACAGTGGGGGTTTTCGCGATGGACACCCCGGAGAAGATGGCCGCGAGGATCAAGTCACACATGCGACGCGGAGATTGTATGACGGCAAGATCTCTCGCATTTTGAAACAAAAACGAAAGGCTTCGTTGGTATAGGCCAAGCGACAGCCATTGGCGGGAGTGAACTCATTTTTGTCGGCGCCGAACTGGCCCACATGGATCAGCGCGTCGATGGTCTGGCTACATTCACGCGCATCGAGGGTGAAGAATCCCGCGTCGCCCGGGTCACCAAGGAACTTCGCGGGGGTGAATGGGTGCACTTTGCGTGTCATGGCATCCCCAATCGGAAAGAGCCATTCGAGTCGGCGTTCGCTCTCTACGGTGGACGCTTTACTATTCAACAAATTACTCAGTGCAACTTGGAGAATCCCGACTTTGCTTACCTCTCTGCCTGCTATACGACCGTCGGAGATGAGGAAAGCCCGGACGAGGTGATTCATCTGGCGTCGGCAATGCAGTTCGCTGGGTTTCGTTCTGTGATCGGGACGATGTGGGCAGTGGACGACACTGAGACGGACAAGATCACATCTATGTTTTACGATAACATGAAGGACGAGTCTGGTCGCCTGGATCACACCTGTGCGGCATTCGCGTCGAACAAGACGATGAAAAAATTGAGCAATCATATACCGTTCGATCAACTTATCTTATATGTACATCTCGGTACCTGGTTCTCTCCACTCTCGTTCGCTTTTTTGCGTTGCCCTGCTGTATAACGCACTTACTGTCCGTAGCTGCTGTCTTATCTGCCATCGAATATATTTCAGGACTTGTGTGAGGCTAAAGTGCGCAAAATAGGTCGAATAACAGAGGTAGCGTACACATGATCTCGTTTGGCTAGGGAAGTGCCAAATGGTTAAATTCCAACATCCTACAAAGATACTCATCGTTTCGCCTTGTAAACGGAGCTTTCGGAAAGCCGTCGACAGTCCGTTTGTCAAGACGACCTCGAGCCTTTCTTTAGGACTACTAGTGACCCGGGGATGCCACAGAGGATGAACAAATCAGCACGAGCCGCACCCCGTGATTTCGCCCGTCACCCAGCCCTCGGATTTCCCCATGTCTCGGGCACGATCAAGATTTCTGTCCATGCGATCCGGGAGGTGATTCCGCGTTTGAACTCGGGCGTGCCTCTGACTTTGTTGAGTTTGGCTTTCGCGTGGAGAAGGTCGACGAGGGATCTGTGAAAAAAAGTCAGAGTAGTGACGCTACGCCGCGCCGCGCTGTTGCACTTCAATCCAACGATCAACCGCCCAAACAAATTATATGGCTTGCCGTCCGAGAAATGCTGGACTGCTCGGATCGAAAGGTGAACAGAGTATGTGCACACTCTGCACAACTCAGTCGTGCCCAAACACGACGAAATGACCTTCAAAGCACTGGGGCAACCTATCCACGCGTGTGTCCACTCTTTCCCTGCCACGCTGACCATCCCCTCCTGCATTCCTACCGACGTGGTCATCGAAAGATATTGCAATCCATGCTTTCCCTACCACTCTTTCACTTCAAGGGCGAAATGTCGCAGATTGTTACCTCACAGTTATACGACACAACGGCAGCGCCGCCCGGGCAGTTTCTACCCCCTCATCCGCCTCCTCTAGTGACTCCATCATCGCCCTACCCGACTCACTCAGTCCCCTCGGCAAAAAAGAGCCGAATCGACAGCCCTGGAAGATGTCGACGCAGATTCCAGGATTGGGATCGCCATCAGAGAGCCGGAGAGCCGGAGAGTGCCAACGCCGAAGTCATGAATGCGACCATGACTGATGTCCAAAAGGCCATCGAGCACCTCGGAGAAAACGACAGAGAGGGTGCGGTGTTTTAGCTTTTCGAGTATGTCGTCGGGATGGAGATGCAGACCGGGAAATGGACGGGACGGAGACTGACGGAGATATTGGGGAGAGTAGCATCGCAGCGCTCGTGACAAGTGTGCCGAACAAGCTCGCAGGGTCGTGGACGCACAAGTTGAGGCAAAAGCTCAAGAAGCCGAAGATGTGGGCGTGCGAGCGTCCCCAATTGACGTGGAGATGAGTGACGAGAGCGAGCCTCAGCGATGGCGAAGAAGAAGGCCCTATGTTTCAGCACTTACAGCACATGCACTTTACACGCGATGATCCCCACATTCCCGAGGAAGGGGAAGAGGAGGAAGCACGTCGAAACTCGGTTGCGAGGAGCCACGGACGGAGAAACTCGAACGAGGCTTCTGTCAACCCTCCCAAGGATGATATTTCTCCAGAAGAGACTGGGGAGCGTACCGCGCGGGCGAATCAGACCTCATTTACCTCCAGCCCTCCGCCAAGGTCCACACGTTTCCCGATCGTCAACGAAAGACGCTCAAGTTCACCAAGGCCGCTTTCAACTCCAACGACCCCTGATCCCACGAAGATCGTTGCACCCGTCTCCATCGTACTTATAGGCGTCCATATGATTCCTGTAACCCCTTCCTCAGAGCCAGCGGTACGAGCCTCTAGCGTCACTCGTGATATCCCGGTTGCTCTGCCGTCGCCAACACTCACTACCTCTGGGGCCCGTCAACAATCTCGACAAGCATCCCAGCAGAATAGTGTGTCGTCCGGGGGGAAATGTTCCGGGACACCTACGCAATCAGTGCCCGAGACCGAAGCAAAAAAGAAATGTATACCATCAGAATGGACTGTCGACGAGGTGGTTGAGTGGCTAAAGTCGAAAGGATTTGGCCCTGGTGTGTATAACAAGTTTATTGGTCAGTCTGACTCCGGAACCATTCGACCTTTGATGACGTTGCTGTGTTGTAGAACAAGAGATCACGGGAGATGTCCTCCTTGAGCTCGACATTAACCTTCTCGAGGCAGAAATTGGTATCGTGGCTTTTGGACAGCGCATACATATTATGAACGCCATCGCTGAGCTCCGTCGCCCTCCTTCGATCATTCTAACCGACCCTCAGTATACACAGTCTGTCATCCACTCTCAATTATTCACGTACGCCCATTCACTGGGTGGGTCTACGCAACATTCGTTGAATAGCTCCATATTCACGAACATGGGTTCGACGTTCGACAGACCACCCACTTCCACCATGGCCGGCCCTGGAAGCCTCGAGA
>QFEL01000541.1:15546-27602 GCA_003316195.1 Neoboletus brunneissimus | reverse complement strand
CAGAGAGATAACGTTGGTGATGGCGCTTGATACTGAGAAGAATGGAGAACTTACGAGCGTTTCCTGATAGTTTGGGGTATCGATTCGCCGAAGAAGATGACATCTGATTTTTGCTTTAAAAAGCAGCTAAGGGACTGCGCTGCGGTTCGGACAGCGGAAAGCTTCGTACGTTTGTGTTGTGTCGACCTTCTGCCAAACATTCTGGGCATTCTGGAACAACGAAATCATCGTACGAAACGCCTTCCAACTCGACCTTTTGTTCCCCTTATTAGCATGAGTGTCGTTTTTTGCAAGTTTCATTTTGACACGAACATCACCGTCTGGATTAGTCCGGGGCTTCTTTCCGGTTGCTTCGAGGTCATCGACGAACGCTTTCCACTTAGGGTTGCTGGCGGACAACCGGTCTTGAAATACGTTTCTACTGATGACATGGCCGAATTGACATTGTACCCTCTACCGTCCATCAGAATTTTTCCAAGCGCGCCGGGTAGGGCGTGGACGACAATACTGACGTGTAGCGTTCCGTGAAGCTCCAGGATGCGCTCATCGATGCGCGTATCGTCCCAGAGATGGGTGATAGCTTTGTGGTGAAGACCATCCACGTTTTGAGTGACTATTTTGTTGATGTAACCGGTGTGTTGGAGGGCTGCGAGGGCGTAGTGGGTGGTATTCGGTTGGGCGTCTCGGACGGGCGGATAGCCGAGGTATGAACGAAGCCTAAGATGACGCGTTGTTTACTGCAAGACGTGCGTCGTTTCATGGTATACGTACCAGTAACGCCGCCTGGACTCGTTGGGCCGGATGTGAGTGACACTTGGAGGCAAGGGGGAGGATACATGCCTGAACGCGCGCCCCTTGGAATTATCTGCAACGAGTTCATGATACTGTCAGGGTTTCGTCAGACTGCTACATTCGAGTCTGGAAACGCCGAGCGGCGGGGATGCTCTCATACAAAGATTGGCCTTCAAGTTAGTTTTGATGATCATGATCATGAGAATGCACCACGGTCGTTTGATGGATGTGATGCACCTGTAATTGGGGTTCATGTACCGCCCGTCCTTCCCCCGGTAAGCTCTGATGCCAGAGTCGACACTGACGCCTGCGCCTGTCAGCAACGTGACATTTCCCGAGGCGAGGAAAGATGCGATGCGTTCTACCGCTGCGGCGGGTGGGATGGGATTGGTCGGTGCCGGGGAGACGACATGAGGTATCGTAGGGACGGAAATTCGCATTTAAAGCGTGGTTGCTGGTCGTCGTGTATAATGCCCAGCGGAGGTCAGCTGTTCAAAGGGGTTCGGGTCGAACTTGTAGCCGGTTCACGCGCGGGAGCAATTGTGCGGGTCAATACCGTCGTATCGCGACCACGTCCTTGTGAGATGAACGTTTCGCGAGGACCTCCTGCTGCGTTGCAGACACCAGGCTTTGCCCATTACTCTGTTGCCTGGTCCCCATTCCACAACACGCGCATCGCCCTTGCATCTGCCGCCAATTTCGGTTTGGTCGGTAACGGTCGTCTGCACCTCATCTCACTCGCCCTAGGACCGGGCGGCGCAAGCGGGATCAAGATCGACAAGTAGTCAGTACCCATGCTTCTCGCGGATTTGTATTGCTTAGGGTGATCAGCTATGAATCACAGGATGCACTCTATGATGTCGCCTGGTCCGAGATCCACGAAAATCAGATCGTAGCAGGTTCGGGGGACGGCTCTATCAAGCTGTGGGACGTGATGTTGAATGTGAGTTTGTCTCATATTTGGGGTATGGCCAATAGCAGAGTGACAAAGGTCTTCGGTAGGACTTTCCCATTCGTGCGTGGCATGAACACGCAAAGGAGGTATTTTCTGTGGACTGGTCCAATCTCAGGAAGGATACGTTCCTTTCCTCATCTTGGGACGGTAACGTCAAAGTCGTAAGTGGCCCGTCGAAGCAGTCCGTCCGTCCGTCCGTCCCTCTCTAACTTGTATACCAAAGTGGACACCCGAGCGCCCTCGCTCTGTAGCAACTCTGAAAGCGCACTTGTCATGCGTATATCAGTCACTTTTCTCGCCGCATCAACCGGACATTATCGCTTCGTGTTCGACCGACGGTACGATCAAAATATTCGATTTACGAACGCCAGCCTACGCGACTAGTCCCGCATCCAACTCGTTTACCAACCCCGTCTCAGCCGCCGTTCTTACCGTCCCAGCCTCGGGTACAGAGTTGCTCTCCATAGATTGGAATAAATACCGTCCGTTTGTGATCGCTAGCGCGGGGGTGGACAAAGTAGTCAAGGTCTGGGACTGTCGCATGGCGAGCACGGCACCTCTGACGAACCAGTCCGTTGGCGGTGTGTGTGAGATACAATTGCCGGGTCATGAATACGCTGTCCGGAAGGTTCAATGGAGTCCTCATAGAGCGGACATTCTTGCGACAGCAAGCTATGATATGACTTGTCGGATGTACGTCCCGTATGATCTGATATCTGCGAATGCATGTGTTGATGAATCTCTCCTTATCTCTCACAGCTGGTGTACGAGTCCCGTGCAGGGGGGATCAAACCTACTGTACGTACACGATCCTCATACCGAGTTCGTGGCCGGGTGTGGTTGGTCGTTATATGACGAGGGTCTTCTAGCGAGCTGTGGATGGGATGGTCGACTGAATGTCTTTCGGGCATGACACAAGCGAATATTTAATATGTAAATTTATCTGCTTCCTTGCGAGCCTCCCAGCGGTTCCATACCAGCGAAATAATCACCACAGGGGTAGTCAGATTCGGAATGCCTGGACAGGGGCTCAGTGAAACAGTTTCCACCACTTCTAGAAGAAGGTTGTAGCCACGGACCCACGCGATGTCATGACACTAGAAGACGATCCCGAAGATATCCTCTCTGCATCCCTCCAGAGCCTCTACGGTTTCAGTCCAATCACGTTCTCTACCGCCGGGTCCGTCTTCACGTACTCAATAAAGCCTGGCCGGGTCCCCCATCCACTACCAGACCAGATCGAGCTCGCCACGCCTGACACTGAACCATCCAACTGGTCATTACACGCATCCTCCATCTGGGTATCGTCCCTGTTCATCGCAGACCATCTCGAGGAGTTACAAATAGATGCGATGACCAACCCGGACGGGATGGCAGGGGGTACAGCCGTGCGTGTCCTAGAGCTAGGCGCTGGCGCGGGCCTCCCATCGATTCTCCTCGCAACCATGTACCAGACCAACGTGTCCGTCACCGTCAGCGACTATCCAGACCATCGCCTGATGCGGACCTTGTCTGACAACGTCCGTCGGAACGCGGTTTCGGAACGATGTCATGCTGTTCCTTATGCGTGGGGCACAGATACAGGGGCATTGATGGCCCTATGTCGCAGTAGGGACGAAGGTGATGCACGGTTCGATATTGTCTTTGCCGCGGATACGTTGTGGAATCCGGAGCTTCATGCACCCTTTCTCGATACGCTCTGCATGTGTCTCAAGCGCGACACCCATTCGCGTATTCATTTGGTCGCGGGACTGCACACGGGAAGATATACCATTCAATCATTTTTAAATGGCGCAAAGTTGAAGGGGCTCGTCCTGCAATGCGCGATAGAAAGAGAAATCGGCGGGTCGCAATCCAGACCATGGGACGTGTCTCGTGCGGAGGGTGAGGATGAACGAGAAAGACGAAGATGGGTCGTATGGATGATTCTGAGATGGGACGATTCAAAAGACGTGCTGTAACCACTCTCATGTGCATTGAATGGAAAGCTCTGAGAACATCATCACCGTTTGGGAGGGAGGTCGTCTATATCATGAAACGCCCTCGGGAGCAGTAGAACCCTGAGTCTCTCATATACTCCCTCGTACTTCCTTGCCAAAGGTCAGGATACGGATAAGACACTGGCCCTCGCGTTCCTTGAGCTCATAATTAGCAATCGACACAACCAGGACCGAGGATGATGACGTACATCATACAGCACGAGGCTATCCTCGGTAGCGTCCATCCAGGTCATGTTAATACTATCTACGGTGCTCGTTCTGACATAGCGGGAACCTCGATGCACAAAGACGGTACTGAGCGCCGTCAAGGTGTCCCGCCATCTCCATGGTGGATTGCTGCACGAGAGCGACCAGAGGAAGCTCGCCATCCAAGGATTCAAATCCAAGATATGGACCCGAGTCGTCGGGTCGACAGCGGTGGTGACAGTGTCCTTGAGGTTCTCGAAGAACGTGAGTCGCCTACCGCATAGCTGGACCGCGTCCGCGCGGTCGGGTAGATTAAGCACCATGCAGTGGTTCTGCCAATCTTCCCAACGTACGGTATCGAACCTCTCTTCCACGAGTGTCAACTTGGACTGGTCGAATACGATGACTATCTTGCGGGAACAACCACTTGGAATGGAGTGTGGCTGAAACTCCAAGAAAACCGCAGTCAAATGACAGGAAGGATCGCTGTGAAATAGGGTTCCTGGAAGTGGAGACGTGTTCAAGGTGTGATTGGGGCAGAGTTGCACAAAGGAAACGCCGCTCCAAGCCTCTGCGAATTCGTACGATCTTGAACCCGGGAAGTCTTGATCGGTCCCCCTGTAGATCTCCTGGATGGTAATCTGAGGGGGGCGTTTCCCTTTCTCACTAGCATAGAGACCATCTGATCGCCTTTCCCATGTCATACTATCATCTGATTCGTCGTCATCCGGATGGGAGGCAACGATGAGACGAGATTCGTCGATGAAATCAAAGGAGAGCAGATCGCCTGTGAACTAACAGATGTGGAAATCAATTTAAATCCGGTCAGGTCTCATGAGATGGAGCACTTACAGTGCGAACGGGGCTACCACCACAACACCAATTAAAGACGACCAGCTCTGTGGTCCCCTCTCCGTTCTCCAGTTCCAAACGAACAGACACGGCAACAAGGCACCCACATATTCGTACTCGATCGATCGAAAGTCGCTGGCCGGGTGGGAAATCACCCCACCAATCCGTCTGAAAGCTCAATCTCGGTTGTGCGGCTCGCGCGTGGTCTTGGCAGACGTAAAGATCACGAAGATGTAGCATAACTGCTATGGCGGAATTCCTGTAGAACAAAGGTCAGAATGAAAAGAAACACGATACGAATGACCTACTGTTGCGGAGGAAAGAAGAGCTGGGCCAGGACCATCAACTCTTGGGAAGCATCGATAGCTACCTTTCGTATTTCGAAAGGCACATTATGTTGATAATAGGGTAGTCTAGATTTGGGTGCCGTCCTAAAGGAGCGCAACTGATAAACGTGCAGTATCCATTCGAAACCATTATTAAAGGGGCTCTGGCTAGCATGAAAGAGGTAATTGCCAGAAACGCCCATGATCGTCGGTGGGGTGATGCAAAGCTTGTCTTCGGCGCTCGGACTTAAGGTCGGCCATCCTCGTTTGTGGCCAAGAAGGGAGAGAAGCCGAGCCTTTGGAGCATACTCGCCAGGAGGACCATCCCTCATACCACACAGGGCAAGTTCATAGTTGTAACGCAGAGTCGTCGAGTGTGTAACAATATCGTATATAGTTCTGGAGGCCTTCATGACAAGGGATCAGACGTCGAGCTCGGCGGGCGAAAGAGGAGTGTCACATACCAGGCAGAAATGAAATAATGATAAAGGATCAAGCTCTTCTAAGATGATTAGTATGATGTCGCTAGAGAGTGTGAAGAAAGACATGACCAGCACGCCGACACTGAGTGGTAAGGTTGTGTCACCACTGGTGCGCCAATTTATATGTCGGGCACCCGTCAAGGTTTTGACGCCATTGAACCCAAAACAAAAGCGTCGGGCCCGCCTCACTTCGCCGTCGACAAGGACTAAGCGGAGAACTGTTGGGAACACTTCAAACCTGACGAGAATTTTCATGTACACGACATGAATACGTAGCGCCAAAGTCGACTCGGGTGAAGCGAACCATTACCCTGGGGCCGGATTACCTTGAGCGTAAAGACAATACTGACATAAAGGACGGGACCGAGAACATCTTTTTGTAGTCTCGCCATGTCAACGCATCTCCTGTGAATAGATTATTAGAGGAATATTCTCTTGGACATCCCGTGTTACTCACCAGAAGTTCATGCGACAATAAGGTTGGCCATATTGGGAAGGACTTCCTGGCAGCTCGGAAGAAGTTCTGTACCTACAGCGGGATATGTGCTAGATCACTAGATCCGTTTGGTAGCGTCACCTCATACTAATCCAATATACGGAGATATTCGAGAAGGAGTTCGTCGTCCCCGCGCCTCAATGCCAAATGCTTGTTGAGTTTAACCTGGGATCCTATCTGCTTACTAATCGACTCTGCTTCTCCGCGCTGATGTCACTGCATTACTTCCTCTGAAGCTACGACAGCCATGGTTTGTAAAAAGTGCGAGACGGTAAGTCACACTATACACATCAGATCCGTTGTTGAGCTGACCCGCTCGATAGAAACTCTCGAAAGTTGCTGCTCCAGACCCATTCACTTCCACGTCCAGCAGTATCAGGGAGGGCTCAAGGAAAATCGGGGAGAACAAGCTTCTGACGCGGCCAGGGAGCTCAAAGAATAGGTTTCAAGTATGTTCCTGTTTTGCAGTCGCTCTCGGTCATTGATAGCCTGTCCGATAGCCTTATCAGGGGAAATGCAAGGATTGTAAGCAGCCAGTCACGCAGAACAAAGCCAAATACTGTCATGGTATGTGTGCCTTTTTTGTGTCGTCAAGGACGCCCCTGATCGTGTCCACTAGGTTGTGCCTATAGAAAGGGCCTCTGTTCGATATGCGGCAAGGCTATCCTTGACACGACGGGCTACGTCATGTCGAGCAAGTAGCTGCTTTCCCGTTCAACGGGGCATTCCATACCCTCTCTGTAGTATATATTCACAGTTTTGTTGTAATTTACGCGGAGGAGCCTTCACTCAGAGTTCGGTAGAGATTCGGCATGCGCAAGCAACCTTCAAGCGCATCGTCTGGTAGTCTCTGATCACTCGGAGGATCTTTGAAGAGCTATCAGCGGGTAACATTCAAGTATGCTAGGTATGAACTGCGAGCTATCAGTATCATGGTCTCTATGGAATCCTCAACATGTGCTGGTATACAAGGTTTCGTGTCCGGTGGATAGATGGAATACAACTCAAAAACGCAAAGATCCTAGTTAGATACTTTCCTCTTCGTCCTTTCCTCATAGATCTCGATGTCGATGGTGTCTAGTGTCAGGAAGTTCCAGATCCTGACATGTTTCTCTTGTCCGTATCGCCTCAACCGACCAACTGCTTGCGTCTCACAAGCGTCATAGATCTCCTGACTCGGCGCAAGAAGTGGCGAGAGGAATATAGCGTGGTTGGCCGAGGTGAGGTTCGCACCGCTAGCACTTTCGTCCATGACATTCAAGAGAAGCACCCGCTCGTCGCCATCGTTGTTCTGGTACTTTTCCAGATTCTTACTCTTCTGTGATGCGGAGCCACGTATTTCGAGGAACTTGATCTTGTGCACCTTGAGTGCGTTAGCAACTTTAGCCATGAGGTCCTGGAACTGGACAAAGATGAGAACACGTTCTTTCTTGGGAATCGTGTCCCTGCAGTCCCAATGTGTGAGTTAGTGTGAGGTGGAGTACGCAGCAGCACAACGCACTTGATCAATTGGATGACCATTTCCAGTTTCTTCCCGAAATGCTTGCCGCGCCCATCGCGAGCTTCGTCATCGACACCAAGCGTCTCCCCCTTGACGATGTTCAGGACCCTTGCGGCAGCCATGCATTTTCCGGAAGCTGCGTAAACACACTCCTCCCGGTCCGCACTCTGTCTAACACAGGTCATACAGCCCACATGCCCGCAAGACGAGAGAACAGCGACTTCGTCCATCGGAACTTCATCCCTGCCACACCCAGGACACGAGAGCTTGGGAGGCGTCTCTCGCTGCTTCTGCAGGTCACGGACGACAGTGAAGTACCGACGGGAACGTACTCGTCCGACAAGCTCCTTGGTCAGCTTACGGATGTTGTGCGTCTGCTCGCGGTGGTCCCAGATGAGATCTTTGGTAGTGTTCGACAAGTTTTCGTCTTTCCCTTTGGACTTGTTCTTCCAATAATTCGCCTGCAGGACGGGGACCTCAGCGTCGTCAAGAAGAGCTTTAACCATCTCAGATGCTTCGTGATCTCCGACGCCTTCCAGGCGGGTAACGCGAGCGTACTCCTGGAACATCGACTCCTCATTGAGCCTCCCAATCCTCTTTTCACGCACGACGCCTTTCTTAAGTTCCTCAAGGAGCTCATCTCTGCAGTCATCCAATTGTTTCGTGCGATCCTTGACGATGATTTCACAAGCCTTCATGGCATTCTCCCTTGAGTTGTCCTCAGAAGTATCCAAGTCGAAATGGGAGCAGCGTTTCAAAAGTGCTTCCTCCGCGGTCCTAATAATGATCGATAAGATGCCTTTCAGAGCGAAGTTGCGAAAACGTACTTGCTATCACCGAGTGCATTGTTCAGACGCTTTTCTCGGTCGCTCTCCGTCTTCTTCGTTCGCTTTATGGTCATGTCCAACGCACGCAAGTGGTGTTCCAGCTCCAGATAGATCGCACGTTCTGCAGCGGGGAGTATCACTTTTTGTACTTCGTATGAGCATGGAATCTCATCAATCTCGGCGATATTCTACCATCCAATTTTAGCAAGTGATGTACTTGAGATGGAAGAAATGGTGCGAACCTGACGAACAAACGTGTCCAAGAAAACTTGGCCAATGTGATGCCGGTGGGCGTGCCATTCTTGCGTATGAACTTCACGGAAGGAATGGAAAGCTTCCACCTCTGAAGATGACTGTCAGTCACATGTAATCGTAAGAAATGCTTAGAACACACTGGTCTGCTCCCTGATGCGTTTCTTGATCATAGCTGATTGCCCCTCTCCGTCATCGTCGATACCCAAGTGAAGGTTCAGGTGGGCCGCGATCGTCTTGACAGCGCCAAAGTCGTGGATAGGTGGGGTACCAGACAGTACCCAGCGACGATCCGCCGTGAGCTTCGTAACCATGGAATGTACCTTTCCGGTCAAATAGGTATACTCGTCGACGACAACACGAGCAAAGTGGAAGATCTCCAAAGGCGGTGACTGCATTTTCGTCCAATCCCTCCTGACAGCGACGCTTTCAAGGTGCCAAGGGTCAGTGTCCTCTCGGCGTTTCTGTTTCTTGGCTGGTGCTTCCTTGGCGCTCGCTGCCTTTCTCTTTTTTCCACCGGACTTTTCAGAGGAGGGCGAAGAGGGTGGCTCGTCGACGTCCATACTGTCGTCATCGGATTTCGACGAACTAGTACTGGCTTTGGCCTTGCCTTTCCTGCCGGTCGTCTTCGCGTTGGGCTTGCGTTTCCGTGGTTTCTCCTCCTCTTCGTCATCATCAGATATCTCGATTGTCGAGACTTCTTCCTCTGACGTGGGTGGAGGAGTAGGTTTGCCGCGAGCAGTCCTTGATTTCTTAACGCTGGGCAGGTCATCCTCATCATCACTGGGTGTAGACTCATCTTCGGGTTCGTCTGCTACACCTTTGTTCTCGTAATCACTGCCATCATCACCTTCCGCGTCGTCGTCGGAATCAACGACGATCGCTCTTCTAGCGCTCCCCCGTTTAGGCCTTGACGCACGGGACACACCAGCTTCCCCGTCGGAGGTATCATCTGTCTTCTCAACCTTCCGCTTCTTCGGGTTCCCAATGTTGAGCACAACCTCGGGCGTCTTGCCTGCCCGCGTAGGCTTGGCAGGGAAATGTTCTTTGGGGGAACTAGCGCTAGCTTTGGGTTTCGTCTCCTCATCTTTCTTCTCCGCAGCGACAGCGTAAGCTTTGCCCTTGAGACGTTTCGGCGCTACGAAGATTTGAGATTCCAACTCTTCCTCTGGAACGACGTTAGTCGCTACAACTCGGGGAAGACGAGAAGGCAACTTACCCCGTCTGCGTGCCTCTCGTATCGCTTTCATGACACTGTTAGGGCCATCGTTTTTCAGGCTCTCCACCTGCTTCTTCAAGGCTTCTAGAGATATCTCGAGCCGAGCGTTGAAATATCGACCGTCTTGGGATGGGAGTGCGCCCCCAGCTGCGAAGGATTCAAGGTTCCCCAGATAAACAGTACTCTGGAACAAATTCGACGCGACGATCACGAGATCCGCCTCTCGGACCTTCTCGATGGTCAACGAGTTGATATTAGTGGCGGTGGAGATGACCACCACTTTCTTGAAGCGACCCGGCGCGAACTTCTCGGACTCTGACTTCCACTGCCGAGTGAGATGTGGCGGAACGATAGCCAACGTAGCCTTAACAGGAACTTTGCCGAACATGTCTTTCTTGCTCTCGAACTCCTTTCTGACCTTTTGGTAGGAGCAATCGATGAGACCAAGGGTAATGGCGGTCTTGCCGTATCCAACTTGGTCGGCGAGGACCCCACCCCTGACTTTGACAGGTCTCTGTGCGCGACCCTCTGCGCGCCAACCCAGGGGCTCGAGAATCGCCTCCGAAATTTCTTCTTCGACAAATGGAGCGGCGTCGAGGGCCTCCCGCTCGAGCATCCAGGTCAAGGAGCGCAATTGCTCCTTACGAAGATCGAGCTTGAAATTGGGTGGTTGACTGTGTTCCGGATCAGCCTTGTTACTCTTGAGCGTGAACGATGGGAGTTGAATCTTGACCGCAGGAGCAAAATCGGTATCCAAACGCCATGATAACGAAGGTCGTTCTGAACGGTTCTCCGAAGGAAGGCGGGACAGGGCACGATGCAACAACGAAGCGATGTTGAGACCTACTTTGACTACACCGATGTTCTGTTCCAGCCGTAGTTGAGTGACGAATGGATTGGGACGAAGTTTCAGATCACGCTCGTATTGCCCGGCTTCTTGGGAATCCTCAATGGCAGCAATTTTCTTTCCAGCTTTGTTCCATTTGATGGTAGGAGGTGTCGGAGCACACCGCTGGCACTGATGTAGATCCTCGGGCATGTCGGCTGTCTGCCATGAATGCAAATTGTCGTTAACGTGCCGAATACGTTCGAGCAGCCAGGCCAACGACCTGAACGTCGTGCGCTCATTGAGCTTGTCGACTTCTCTCCATTCTTGACGTGGCCACTCGGGACCAGCACTATCGGGAAGAGGTACCGTGCAAGACAACAAAGCAACGGCTCTGGCACAAGCGTCCGTATTGACTGCTACTTCCAGTGAACCCCGAGGAATGGCGAAATGCGCCCCAGTGGGCTGGGAAGACTGCGAAACACATGAATCTCAGCGTAAGGTAGATAAAGCAGACGCAGACTTACCCGAAGCGACACTTTGTCTGAAGATACCCATACCACGGGTATATGGCATGTGACTGATCGATCTCCCTGAACATCTGACTGTCTCCACGAACCAGCGAGTTTGCAGACAATCGGCCGGAACTCGCCATAGTCGTATCTTCGAATGGTAGTGGTGAAAACGAATGCGTCGTCTTTGGGATCACCACAGCGCGTGGGGTCGAGCATCATGAACAACGATGGAAGTTTGACGTCCTCGGAAGTAGGTTCGCGCTTGTGAAGAGCACCGCAAGCTGTACCACACTTGTCCAAGAGGGCATACGTCCCAGAGATGTCACGATCGAGTAAGGACACCTTGTCTGCGGGCACAGTGATCTTCAGGTGTGAATGAACACGAGCCTCCCTGATTTCTTCACCCAACAGCCCAAGCCGGGAACCCCAGGAAGGCACAAGCGACTCGCTCCCCGTTATAGTCACAGTGATATCGATGTTGGAGGGCAAAGCGAACTGCCAGTGACCCTGCAACAGGCCGCCCTGACATTTGAATCTAGCAACAGGAAGCTGAAGGAGACGACGGATCTCCGCATTCGCGGGTTCGCTCTCCAGAGGAATCGCATATAGTCGCCATTCCGTCTGCTTGGGGTCGAGGTACAACTCTAGGGAAGCCGATGTGGACTGGTAAACTGCGGACCAGACTTCTTGCCTCTTGAGCTCGACGAAACGCAGCTCCGAACTTGTGGCCCGGACAACTGCAGAACGCCAACTAACCCAGCGCTTCTCGGGTAGAGTTACGTTGAAAGCGGATCGCAAATCGTCAAGAAGCCCTACAGTGGTATCGG
>QFEL01000541.1:0-15495 GCA_003316195.1 Neoboletus brunneissimus | reverse complement strand
TCAAGAAACTCTGCAGTGGTATCGGTGATTGACAAGCACATGGGAAGGACGGATTTGAGCTCCCTGACGAAGGTCCCAGGAGGAATACGTGCGACTGTCTGCACGTCGAGCGGTTCGAAATTGTGTTCAGGACGTCCAGCGCACTTCTTGCAGGAAGATGAACCGCAATCCCGACAACGAAGTAGCTCCCTTGTCGTGATATCCTTGCGACCCTCACAAAGGCATAGTCGTACGCTTCGTGCCGCGTGCTCCAAAACGTCCTTCACTGAGTCCATCTTCAACTCGGACAGGTCCAATGGCTGTTTGGCCAACTGCTCAAGGCCACAAACACGGTCTTCCACGGAGGATTTTGGTGCGGAATCAACATCCATAACATCCTCGTCCCCCGCTTCAGATCCGGCTTCAAGCTTCTTCATCTCGTAAGTCTCCTTATCATCTCCTGCCTTCAGAAGCTCCTTGCCAACAACCAATGCAGCAAGTATACAAGACCCCACGACTGTTGAAGACATGGCGTTACCAGCGAGATCGGCGAGTTCGTCCTCGCTTTCTCGCGTAAGAAGCAGCTTGTCTACGGGAAGACCCTGCATAGCCAATGCCTCGACTCCGACCATGGGTCCACCGCGGTTGGTGATATAGGGGATCATGGACGGGGTAAGACATGGACATATACCAGACTTGCTCGAGCCGGTAGATCGATCGACGTTTTGCGAGAGATTCCAGACAAGTCTGATATAGATATTAGCGCGGACTACGATGTAATGTTTGGAATTATTCACTCACGTTTTGTAGGATGGATCGACGCCAATTTTAGCGGAACGAAGAAGACTAATGTCCATCAAATCCCAAACGCGTTCGACTTGTCGTACCCCCCAATCTTGCCAGGCGAAATCAGGCATACGGCAAGCACCACCTTACATTCACGAGGTTGAGGCAATGTATAACAAATCAATGCAAGAAGCTCACCTTCCTCCCAGTTAGTCAGGGGACGTTTCGGACCTAACAACTCCTCGAGCCTGGCACGCGCATGTCGGGATTCACACCTTGTCCAGTCAATTCGTCCAGCGCGCGAGTCCGACACACCACTAGATTGAACAAGCTTCTCTCTAGCTTGGTGGATGCGCACGTCATCTGATGGGAGAAGAAATGCGTCCAAAGTCGACGAAGCAGGGCGCTTTAATTTTTCTGTTACCCACTTCTTCCACTCAGCTGCAAATTGGGACGCCCGCTTGTCAATAGCGAGCAAATAAACACGGGTGCGAGTGTGCGGAATATAGAATTGTTTTGTGTCCAATCGCATAAATTCGGCACTGTAATTCAGACGCACGAAATAATCTTTGACTCTATCCCATGGCGCAGAGCAAACGTTCTCCAGAATGACTAGAGGTGGTCGATGGTTGGCAACCCAAGACATCATGCCGTGGAACGTTCGCCCTGACTCTCCTCCTCCATCGATCCCTTTCTTCAGGTTATTGAGATTGGAATAATCGACGCAAGACGTGCCAGCGACAAGCAAGTCCACATCACCGGGGACAGGGGCTAATGCACCATATGCAGTTGTACTGTACACTAATGTCAACATCATGCGGAGGTGTGGAGAAGGGCACGTACGCTTCAGTATCTCCAAGCTCACACACATCGCGGAACAATAAGGGTGGTTTGAAATTGCGCTCGATGTACGCCTGCTTGAATGGCTCTATCTCACATGAAAATACGTGTTCAAACTCCAACGGGATGCCATACTGCTCCTGGATGGACTGGCATATCAATTCCAGAGCAAGAAGAGGAGACTCTGTGCCAGAACACATGGTGGCGACGCGAAGCTTTCTACCTTTGACGCGTTCTGCAACGCCCTTGATCTGAGGAATGCGGGAGACGAGATCGGAAAACATAGTGGGTATGTGGTGAAGAGGTGGAAGACTGGAAGATTCTATCTTGCCATCTGTCTTGGAATACTGTACTGGGCTGTCATCTTCATCAGAGACCTCGGGTTCTGCATCGTCCTCGGCCTCCTCAGCGCTAGATTCGTCATCCATTTTCTTCGCCGACTTCCCCGCTTTATTGGTAGTGGATTTTGCAGGCTTCTTGTCACTTCCACCAAAGAACGAAGTGATGGACTTTTGATCTTTGGCGAGCGATGTTGCCTTGGGCATGATCGAGTACAGTTCTGCGGACGGTGTCAAATACAAGAGTCTCGCGCGTCGCCAGCGCGTTTTATACGAGTCACGTTCGCGCTTTGTCACGCCACTTCTAACAAGTAACGGAAGCTTACAAACACCTTCGGGCGAAAACCATCCGTGGAAACCCGAATGTATCAAATGTACAAGATGCAAATGCCATTACAAATCTCAGATGAAAAGAGCAAGGAATCAAACCTTCATATCGACCGCTCATTCCCAATACCGTGGCACCTTGTTATCGCTTTCCCCGCCGACCTCCAAAAAGTCTGACGGACGCTCGCGTTTCAGATTTCGCCGTCTATTATTCAGTGGTAATCGCTGATATGCTGAGTCCTGACCAGCAGGTTGTTGATTCGTAAACGAGGCTGGCCACTGTGTATCTGTTTGCTGGTACCCCGGCATGCCATAGCCCACCACACCAGCGGCGCTCTGCATCTGTTGATGTTGTTGCTGTTGCTGTTGCTGTTGTTGTTGCTGCTGCTGCTGAAGGGTAGTTGCGACTGCAAGAGTCGCCGCGAGGGCCTGTGCTTGCTGGAGCTGCATCTGTAGTTGGTGATATTTCATTTCCGAGGAATGTCGCACATGGTTGGGTAATGAAGTGTTTTGCATCATTATGGATAACTGATTGATCTGAGCCTGAAGTTGAGGAATGCTGTCAACTATCATTTGGGGAACGTCCATGCCGGCCTGTTGATCTGAATAGAAGTCATCGGTAGCAGAATCGTCCCCTTGAGGTGTCTATGGGGTGCTATTAGCGTCACAGTATCGACTAGCAACATGAACACCAGGTACCTGTTCACCAACTACCGCACTGATGTTCGTCATACCTTCTTCATCAATCTCTTTTCTGCTCTGTTCAATCACCTTATCAATGTGGTCGGCAACTTTTGTTCGCATAGGTTTATCCATGACCAACTTGTCAAGAGACGGGATCTTCTTGCCACACTTTGGACAAACAAAGTCGCGCTCAAGAAGGTGGGTCTGGATACAATCCTCGCAATACGCAGTTTCACAACACGGCGTTTTCACGGCATCACGGAAAAGTCTGTTGTCTATTGGACACGCGAGTGTAGGGTCTGTCGGAGGTCGTTCTCGAACGTCTGCTACAGAGAGGCCTTTCGACCGAGATACCTGCTTTTGCCACGATGCTCTACTGGAGTGAGTGAGTGCCTCGAACAATGAAATACGTGACTTACGAATCGGGTTGAGCGACGACATAGCCTCCCTCGGGGGTGACCATCACGCCCTGGGCAATCTCACCATTGTTAGGATTCTCCACCGCCTTTAGGAAGCTGCGCGGGATACCCGTAGTTCGCTTGATGCGAGGTTTGTTGTCGAACTCGCGATCGTTGTTCGTTGGACAGTCTTGAATCCAATGCCCTGGGAGAACATGAATCAACATTGACAAGACAAAGCCACGACAACTCACCTTTCTGACCACAACGGTAACACACATACGATGGTGGTAAAGGACGATCAGGAGCATGGGACTGATGCGAATTGAAGGGTTTGCCACCGCGCCCGAAAGAGGTTCCTCGAGGATTATTATATATTCGAACAGCACTGTTTCGATCAAGGGGCAAAACAGAAATCATTTTATGAGACTTCATTCTACTACACAAAGCAGAAGAACCGCGTAAACGAGACACCAACTGAGACATCTTTTCCTGGGTTTCCTCCCAGTTGGCCGTCTGGGCCTGAAACATGGCTGCCATTGCAGCAGCTTCGTCTTCCTTTGTGACCGAATTCTTTGGAATGGCAATGGTGGCACTTGGCTGCGGAGAATGTAAGACTCGCCAATCGGCGAGTGGTGCGTTCGTTTTAGAACAACTACGCACTGAAGCTGAAGCTTTGGAGGATGGGGATTCCTCTTTCACGTCGAAGCGTTTGGACATGGCACCCTTGTACCATGCACTGTTGCCACCTGGTCTCTGAACAGACTCAGAAACGGGTACAGACGCACTCCCATTGGTGCCAGCAATATACATAGCTGCTCTGCCCTTGCCTGGACGCTGAGAGGGCATACGCTTTACGACAACAGAGGATGACCTCGGAATCACTTGGGAGTCATCCTTGTATTCTAAACAGACAATGAATGTCAAAAGCCGAGGACCAATGCTGCAGGAAGCGAACGCACCTTGATTGGTGGATGCGTCGTAGACATAAAGATCAAAGTCATTGGCCTTACCGAGGTTGTTAGCAAGAATAACTTCTTTTTTCAAGTCAAACACAGAGATCGCAGTGCCGTCAAAAGTCACCCGAGACTCGTCCCTTTGAGATTTAAATTTGTAGAACACAGAAGAAGCCATGGATCACAGAACTGGGAACAAGAAACTTGTTGGGTTGTACGAGGCAACTTGCGAAGGCGGTAAACGAAACCAATGTATAGTACGTCCTACGGTGGGCTGGGAGAAGAGGTCGTCGTCGTCGTGGAGTTAATGTGGTCTGTAAGCAACTTGGCCATTTCCATCCCAACATTTACGAGAGGCGCTTGAATTTATTACAAACTCAGCGGCGCTGATGGTGCTGGTTGACTAAGCAACGTTTCTTTAAAAGTCGTCCGACTTTTTAGACGCGACGTCCACAAAATGCCACAGTCATATGGCAGCACCAACAGTGAGTTGCGCCAGCGAAGCGTTGACGCACAGCAGTCAGTCTCTGCCCCTACGGCCACTACGGATGAAGGCCGCAAAACCGACCAGCTCTTGGACCAACATCATTCGTGAGTACACCATGTTTAGAATATGACCTATGCCCACACGCGTATAACCTCCAGATACGAGTTTGGTGGCCCATGGGGTGTCACAGCGATGATGATTGGTTTCCCCATTCTCATGTATTACCTCTGGATATGTCTTTGGTTCTACGACGGGAAACTTGTCACGCCTACTTCTATGGATGACATCGTTCCCTTCCTTCAGCGCATGTGGGCCCATGTTCGCGACGTAAGTGCTTTGCGAGTCTCGGACACTGATTGGCGTTGATGACCTGTGTCCAGGATGCTAGTCCGAATGCCTATGCCTGGAAGGTCTACACTGGTCTCATCGTCTATCAGCTCTTCCTTGCTTGGGTTGTGCCAGGTTACAAGCAGGAAGGACTTCCGGTCCCTTCGCTTGGTTACAAGACATTGATGTACAACTGCAATGCTCTCTGGTCCATCTATATCACGATGATCACTGCCGCCGTGCTCCACTACTACAACATTTTCCGGCTCACAGAAATCATTGACAACTACGGGCATATCATGTCAGTTGCAATCATCTACGGTTTCCTAGTCTCCTTTGGGGTGTATTTCATCACGGTCGCAACTGGTAACCAAATTCGCATGTCCGGCAATTTCATCTACGATGTCTTTATGGGTGCTTGCTTGAACCCTCGCATTGGCCCTATTGACCTCAAGATGTGGGCGGAGGTTCGCATCCCTTGGGTTATTGTCTTCTTTTTGGCGGTTTCTGGTGGCTGCCATCAGTATGAACACTATGGATATGTCACACCTGTAAGTTTTGCTTGTTTGGCGATATTCATTGTTCACCTATCCTTGCTAGAACATGGCTTTCATGATCCTGGCCACCTGGCTCTATCTGAACGCTTGGTATGTGTCATCAACTTTGTCGGTGGCCTTTCTCAATAAACACGTACACAGTGGAAAAGGAGAGGAATGTATTCCCCAAACTTGGGACATGTTCCACGAGAAGTGGGGCTTCATGGTCATTTTCTGGAATTTCGCCGGTGTCCCATTCGTGCGCCCTAATTCTCTTTATGCTCCACTAAATGCTGACTCTTATTTTAGACATATGTGTACTCTGTAGTTTACATGGCCTCACACGATCCCTCCAAGTACCAGTTCTCTACGCCAGTTTACGTCCTGCTATTCACGACACTGCTCACCGCATACTACGTGTAAGGTCTCCGCTTACCTGAGTAGATGCATTCGTTCTCATCATGCAATTCTACAGCTGGGATACCTCCATGTCGCAAAAGAGCCGCTTCAAAATGCAGACTCAGGGTATTACCAAGTTTCGTAACACCTTCCCTCAGCTGCCCTGGGGTACCCTGAAGAATCCAGAGTTCATCCAAACTGCCCATGGGTAAGCTCACCAGTTATTCTCGCTTGGTATGCCGCCTAAAGTAGTACATAGCAACCGCCTCTTGATTAGTGGTTGGTGGAGGTACTCTCGCAAACCCGTATGTCTCCAGTTGCGTATTAGCGTGCGTGAGCATATTTTGACATTCCTCTAGAACTACGTCGCAGACTGGACCATGGCCTTCTCTTGGGGCGTGATCATTGGTGGGGCAACCATCATCCCGTACTTCTATTCGGTCTTCTTTATCACAGTCCTCATTCATCGCTGTGGCCGAGACTTTGAACGCTGCTCCATCAAATATGGCAAAGACTGGGAACGTTACTGTTCCATTGTAAAGTACAAGTTTATCCCTGGCATTTACTAGAATCTGATACCATGTCGATAATATCACTTGAGTTCATGTACATACGTTAATTTGCTTTAGAGGAATTGAATCGCGTGCGCGAAACATAACATGAATATTACATGACGTGTCCAAGTTACACGCCGCGGTCGTGCCGAAGCTGTTTCCAGTGCCGAGTTCTCACCTCGAACTAGTTACTTGCGCACCCCAGCAAATACAAGTACCGGTTTCATCGTTTCTCCATCACTCGTGCGCGCGCATTTTCGTACACGATGGAGAGCAACAAAGACGAAGCCCTCAAATGCTTGAGAATCGCTCAGAAGCACAGGGACGCAGGCAACTTTCCCTCCGCGCGGAAATTCTGCCAAAAGTCACTTTCTCTGTTCGCTACGCCAGAAGCAGAACTGCTCAAGGAGTCCATTGAATCTGCTGCTGCTGCAGCGGAGTCGGCTGGTCCGTCTTCTAGTACGGGCACGAGCAATGGGAATGCGACGACTGCGTCATCGTCATCAACGGAGACACATCCTTCGGTTGCGGGGACGAAACGAAGGGGCGGTGCGAAAACGGAGGGGACGGCGGGAGGTATGAACGGGGAGAAGAGGGAGTATACGGCCGAACAGCTCAACGTCGTGAAGCGGATCCGGGCGTGCAAACCTACGGATTACTACGAGATTCTTGGCGTTAAGAAGGACTGTGAAGAGGCTGATATCAAGAAGGCTTATCGAAAGGTATATCAGTCACTAATCAGAAGAGGAGTGGGTTATTGAATTTAAGACGGACTCTTGATAGCTCGCGCTTGCTCTGCATCCTGACAAGAACGGAGCACCGGGGGCAGACGAGGCATTCAAAAGTAGGTCACACGAGTGGTTTCTCCGCGTGCATTCCGCTGATCTACTTGGCAGTGGTTTCAAAGGCGTTCCAAGTCATATCAGGTACGCATTTCGAATCTTTCGTCTGTTCGCGTCTCGATTCGTCTTTCAGATCCACAAAAGCGAGCAGCGTTCGACCAGCATGGCTCTGACCCAGAATCACGGTTCAGCGGGATGTCATCACCTGGCTTCTCGCCAGGTTTCTCGTCCTCGCCATTCGCTGGTGGCTTTGAGGGTGAAATGTCCCCGGAAGACCTGTTCAACATGTTCTTTGGTGGGGGCATGGGAATGAACGGCGGCGCTTTCGGACCTGGCCCGTTCGGGGGACCCGTGTTCACTGCGAGCTTTGGACCCGGTGGATTTCGGACAACACGCGTGCGTACGAACGGACGTCCACAAGCAGCTGCACAAGGTGAAGCACCCCAGGCACGGTCGATATTTACCCAGCTCCTCCCTCTCATCATCATTTTCGCGTTCTCCTTCCTGTCCATGGTCCCTGACCTCTTTTCGACGCCTCCTGTTCCGGACCCTCGGTTCCAATTCACGAAAACGTCGAGGTTTGATCTTGAACGGCAGACGGGTAACCTGCACATAAATTACTATGTTAATTCGCGCGACTTCCATGCGCACCCAAAGATCGCTGCTGATCTTGCAGCGGGCTCTTACCGTGGAGGATCTGCTCTCTCTCGCTTTGAATCCAACATCGAACAAGTGTATACGCAAAACCTCTACATGCAATGTCAACTAGACGTGAACAAGCAGCAGAGACGAAAGGATGCCGAAATTGGATTCTTTGGTGTCGGGACGGACTGGGAAAAAGTGAAGAAGATCGAGGCGGAGACGTTTGCCAGCTGCGAGGAACTCAAGAGACTTGGATTGCTCAAGTAATGTGTTTATTCAATTCGTTGGAGCATTTTGTTTAATGTTGGCTCGGACCGAGGAGCGCCGTAGATTATGTTCATTCTCATCCATGAGTACTACAGTTCAATCAGTGTGTTGGACGCGATCTACCTATGTCTTATCTATACCTTGCTCGTAACTCGTCATCTTATGGAGGTCACTCGGAATACAAAGTGCCCGAGAACTGCCATTCTTGTACGACAGTAGCATCACATACACCAACGCCACAGGAATGCGACTGGACAATAAACCGTCTATTCTAGGCGCGGTGAATTTACACAACTGTGGCTACAAGTCAGCTCGAGGCTACGTGTGGCTTCGGGGCCCGACGAGCGACAGCTATTATGCTGCTTGGCCCTGTGCTCTCTCCCGCTCGAGTTTGAGATAGTGCTCCTCACGGCGTTGCACTGCAGAGGTTGAGCTCAAGTTGTCATGCGCATGTGCGTCGTCATACCTGCTTTAAGATGGAAGCCATACCTTGTTCCGAAAGTGAGACCGAGAAAAAAGAGGACGAAACATGAACGGACCAGTACGTGTAACCCGCGCTGATGCCGATGGTTAGTGCGAGGGAAACATCGCGCCAGAAGCCCTTTCTGAGTTTTCCGGTGATGGGTGCAATGGGCATATTGTCTGAGATGGGTGCGGTACGAGTCGGAGAAAGGAGGGAGCGTGTGTGTTGTGTGGAGTGGCCAAACAAGGGCACAACAAATGGCAGGGGCGAGCAGGAGGGGCGCCAGACAAGGTTCCGCTGGGTCGACTCTTTGACTGCTCAAGCCATCAGAGCATAGACACAGACCCTGCCCACGACACCGCGCACAGACCCATTCACCCAACGTAACAGCACCTCATCATGGACATCGATCCCTCAGGCTCAGGTGGCTGGCGTTTTGCCCAGTGTTTCGGTGACAAGGGCGAGGTCGAGGACATCACCGAAGGTATGTCGTTCTTGCCCTCCCCCCTGATCGCTCATCCTCCCTCCCCGATTAGCCGACATCATATCCACCGTCGAGTTCGACTCCACCGGCAACTACCTTGCAACGGGAGACAAGGGTGGCCGTGTCGTCCTCTTCGAGCGGAACGAGTCGGTGAGCAGTCTCCCTTGATGCATTTCATGGCTGATTCCCTCCGATCGCCACCCAATCCCATCCCACCCCACATCGGCGGATACCCGTGCAGAAAAAGGGCTGTGAATACAAGTTCTATACGGAATTCCAATCACATGAACCAGAATTTGACTACCTCAAGTCGCTAGAAATCGAGGAAAAGATCAACAAGATCAAATGGTGCAAACGACAAAACACTGCTCATTTCCTGCTGTCCACCAACGGTACGCTCCCTTTCACTTCCTGTGGTCACCGCAGCCTCAGCTTTCTCGGTTGCCCTAGACAAAACGATCAAACTCTGGAAAGTGTTCGAAAAGTCGCTGCGGGTCGTTTCAGAATCGAATCATTATGAGGGCCAGCGACCCATCACACCACCCAGTTCACGCTTGCATCTCAGACTTCCCCGCATGATACAGCAGGACAATATCATTGCCGCCATCCCACGAAAAGTCTACGCCAATGCGCACGCATACCACATCCACTCCATCTCCGTCAATTCAGACCAGGAAACCTACATTTCCGCAGACGATCTCCGCATCAACTTGTGGAATCTGGGCATCAGCGACCAGAGTTTCAGTGCGTCTCTCATCCAATTATCACAATCGTGTGACCAATCACCTTGCCACATCAGACATCGTAGACATCAAACCCATCAATATGGAGGAACTTACGGAGGTCATCACTGCCGCCGAGTTCCATCCACAGCATTGCAACTTGTTTATGTATTCGAGTTCAAAGAGTAACATCAAGCTTGCGGACATGCGCGACTCGGCACTCTGTGATCGTCACGCAAAATGTACGTCCTTGTGGATCGTTCCACCAGCTACCTTCTCACACGTTTGACAGGCTTCGAGGAGGAGGAGGATCCATCAGCACGTTCATTCTTCTCAGAAATTATCTCCTCTATATCCGATGTCAAATTCAGTCATGATGGGCGATACATCCTATCAAGAGACTACCTGTCCCTGAAGATCTGGGACATTAATATGGAGTCACGACCGATCAAGACGATTCCCATACATGACCATCTTCGCGGGAAGCTCTGTGACTTGTACGAGAATGATTGTATTTTCGACAAGTTCGAATGTCTCTGGGCTGGTGATGACAAGTGCGTGCCCTTCTACTCTACGTAGATAATTATTGATCCCATTCATCTTGTAGACATGTCCTGACCGGATCGTACCATAACTTCTTCCGAATATTTGACACGGAGACAACCGGTGACGTCGTTCTGCAAGCTGACAAGTCCGCGTTCAAAGCGAAGAAGATGGGTGGACCACTACCGAACAAGAATGGGCTAAAGAACGGTCGACCAGGTGGTCTGAGAGACGCGATGCAGATGGAAACATTAGACTTCAACAAGAAGATTCTCCACGCGAGCTGGCATCCGAGGGAGAACACAATCGCTGTGGGTTTCATCCTCGATGATTCTGACGTGAGGCTGACGTGTCACAGATCGCTGCAACGAACAACTTGTTCCTTTACAGCGCGGCATGAGCTGCTCGCGCGTTCCGTCTATCACGCGCTTCCTCGCCCCTCGCAGAGAACACTAGCTTCATAGCCGACGTTCAACTTAGGATCCCAGAACACACCATACACTCGTTTCAAGGCGACAATCTAATCACCCTTCTCCCCAACCAGTCACGAAACATTACGACTCTAGGTTCCCACCACGACCGTTGACAATGTTGCATGTCTTGCTTACGATGAACCATTCATCATTCATGTTTATCATACCCTTTACTCGCCGCGTCGCGTTATCTTGTTTAGTCGTCCTCCCAGGCATTTTCTCACATCTCAAGGTGTTTTTTGTGATCCGATGGGAAACCGTTGTTCTGGATGTTCTATGGTTTTCTGCACTGGTGGTACCTCCCTTCCGTCTTGGCGCTCGTTCCTTCCGTTTCCCCATCCTCCTCCCCACGGTCCCCCGCTACATATTTGTGTTTACAGTAAAAAAAAGTTACGAGGCTGATCTGGCAGTAGTAGCTGTAGAAGGCGAAGAGTTTAAAAGAAGGACAGAAGTAATCGAAATACATGGGTTATCGTAGCTGGTGTATCATATGGACAAGTTTTCCGCTTTCATATCTTGGTACCGTTGTGTGTGGTGTATACATAAAATTCATCTGTCTGCTTGGTCACGCGATTCAACCAAGCTCACTTAACCGTGAGGTTAACGACAGCGAAGAATTTATCTTTAATGCCAGATCAACCGCAGGGTCGATCAGGTTCTCTAAGGATGGTACCAGGCCCATGAATATTACAAACGAATCCATATAGAAGCTAATAACCGTGCCAACTCTTGACCTTGGAGAACCAAAACGGCCGCACGTGTTTCAGAGGAAGCGGCACGATTTCTCCATCCTCGACGTTCACCGACGCGTACGTTACGAGATCGAGTTTGTTCCAGCGACCGAGCGGCTTGGAACGGAGCGAGAGTGTCATCTGGAAGTGGTAGCGACTGGGTTGAGGGACATGGTGGGAGGGGTGAGCGGATGGCGCGTGTGCAGCGTGTGGGTGCCTCTCGACGAGGTTGGTGATCAGGACGCTCGAGCCTTCGAGCCGCCAGTCACCGATATAGAATCCCTGTGGTGAGTAGCGTGCGTCAGTGACTCGTTCCGTATGCCTCAATTGATGGCATTGGGAACCTTCATACGCAACGAGGGCTTGAGCATGGGTATGACGAGCGCGGGCTGGTACTCCTCGTTAGCCAAAAGGGAGAGTACTTTTCCGTCCGGGAAGAACCGGCTGGGGCATGTCAGCATTGATGAGGCGGTCCACGAACTACTCACAGGTATCGGTGGTACGTGATGAGGTGGCTGACCTATGCCTTTGCATGAGTGGTGCCAATTGGGGGTCAGAGTTCGCGACTTACGTTGACCCAGGCGTTCTCACCAAGCCCTCTCCGACTTTGAAGGGGGTCATTCAATAGTTGAAATGGGGCATGACATGGGATACTTACACATAATGACATACGGCGATATATATGCCGTCTAATCTTAATCTTGGATGTTCGATGTACGTTTGACGATAGTTGGAATCATACCCATCGACTATTGACTGTAGTGTGACGGCCTCGGGAATTTGTGGTGGTTTATATGCCAAATATACAAAGTTCCTATCACATTGGAGACCATCACATTTATGTTCTGGGATGAGAGATAGCCATACCTCCATATTGACGGGTCGAGACTAAGGATGCGCGCCTTACGGCTGACAGTCGCGAAGCGCTCTAGAGTCGTCGTATCGAGATTGCGCAGGATGTACAAGAGTAACTCCTCTGGGATCATATTGATCGGCACACCCTCCCGGTTGTCCTCTGGCTCAAACGTCAACACTTCTGGGAATCTTTCCAGAACCTTGGCGAGAATCCCATCCACGCGCACCAACTCCTTGCCTTCTGCAGCCCTCGGGACGTGACTGCCTTTGCCCTCGGTCCCTCCGCCTCTGCTAGTAGATACCGTCTTCTTGTGGCCCACGCCGACAGTAGAACGACCTAGCTGTTGTAGCCTCTGCTCTTCCTTGAAGTAGGCACGGTCGACATCTGGATTGAGTCGGAATGCCTGACGATACAACCTCAGCGCATCGTCCAAGTCGCTTTCCTGCTCATGCTGAACAGCGTCGCGATAGATTTCGACGGCACGTGCGATGCTTCCGCTGAGAGGAGTCCGACCGTGCGACGTATGCAAAGTTTGATGTGAAGGTCCAGGAACGAACTGTGTCACGGGCGGAGCAGTGCGGGGAGATGTATGAGATCGAATGTGTGTATCAGGGGGAGGCGTATTGTGTTGATTGGGTTCCGCCGTCACAGCGCCTTGCTGTTGAGCATGCTGTTCTTCCCGCCGTCGTCGGATCTCCGCCCTCCACTGCTCCCTAAACCGCCTGAGCTCGGCAGACTCTTGTTCTGCGCTGGTAGTCATTCAGAACGAGACAACGAGACTAGCACGGGAGAATGAACATCGGACGTTGAGGGTACCGATTAGTGACATTCAAGTATTCAACATACGCCGACTTGATCGCTTCCGTCGGATCCGGCTGCAGTTGTGTCGCTTACAAAGCCGAGTGTAAGTACACGGAACTCCAAGCTGAACGACCCGCAGACGTCGTTCACGAGGCGGATAAACTTGGAAGCATCATCTTTTTCGCATCGATACGTACAGAACAGAGACCCAATTCCCCCAGCTGACGAAGGGAGAGCCGCAGGTCGCCCCTTTGATGCAAATGTCAAACTAGCAAATAAACCATACCGAGTTTGCGAGGACGAAGGCAACGTGGCCCCAAATACATTCCGGGTGAAGGGCGATACGACCAGATCAGGTACATACCCATCCCATTTCGATTCTGAGTCATAGTCGTTTGTGGAAAAGAAGTTGACGTCGTTGACCACCTGATATACCACTATGCTCTAGAAATCAATTGTATGAACCCAATCGAAAAAGGGCGTAGATGATAGAGCGGCGCGCGACGTCGGGCTCGAGGCAGTGAAGAAGGTGACGGTTGAATCAGCACGAACGGGTTGTTGGACATCCGTGTCTTCTTCCCTCTTCGGCTACGTGGGTACACTATTTTTTTTCTTTACTTGGGGATGGGGTGACCGGATAGTGCTCGAGTTCAGCGACACCCCCGGTGAATCGTGATGCTT
Source organism: Neoboletus brunneissimus (assembly GCA_003316195.1). Lineage (NCBI taxonomy): Eukaryota > Fungi > Basidiomycota > Agaricomycetes > Boletales > Boletaceae > Neoboletus > Neoboletus brunneissimus. Next base: position 1,379 of record QFEL01000541.1, on the reverse strand, counting down.
AAATGTGGCCAGTGGTCCGCTTGCGGTGCTAAAGAAGCAGGTTGTTGGTTTCGTACACTTGGAGTTTCGCAGACGCGCTTTATCAAGGGTGGGTATTTCGACGCCGATGCACGGGTCGAGCAAGATAAGCTCGAAAGGTGCTATGGATTTTGAAATTGACATGGTAAGTTATGCGGGTTTACCATGTGAATATGGTCTGGATTGAAGCAGTGTCTGTTGCTTCTATAGCTACCCTCTCTGGAGATCTTAACGAAAATCGACACTGCCTGCTTATACTCGACCATCCGCCCTTGCTCTGGTACCTCCCCTTCGATGGCTCTTTCCCAGAAACCATGTCATTCACGAACCTTTGTTTTGGGGATCTGTTGAGCGAGAGCTACATAAAATCCCGGGAACGAGACTAAACTCCGATAATCACGCTCCCGGTACCGTTCTCGGATCCATGCCCTGTTTCACAAGGTTGTACTTGGAGTTCCTTCCCCACCAGGGTCATCCGATAAGGCTCGGAGTGGAGCTGTGCTCGACCATACTTGTAGTATCACTGATTGCGGAAGCCCTGAGTAATCGTCTTGGATACGTTACTATCCGCTCGCAAGGACGTCCTTTGACTTAGAAATCATCACTTTAGGTTTGTCTCCGTTCATTCTCCGGTTGACGCGACTTTGACGCGCACTGACAGATCATCACGAGTTCGCCTCACGTCGTCCTCTTGGGCCCAATCACCCGAGCTCCGGTTCTATCAAAACTAGAGACCTTCCTTGGGTACCGCAAGATCTATATGAACTCCGTGACACATCTGTTCAAAGCGCCAAAATGGAAGGCTCCCTATGCGGAAATAACTCACGATGAGTCAGACGAGTCACGGTTCCCGATCCACATTTCATCATCCAATACCTGGTGGAGGAGGCCTCATTAAAGATACTGACGAGCTGGCAGGCCTGATGATGGCTCAGAGAACCGAGTCGAGGGCATTCCAAGCGTACGTCAAGGGGGTGTTGTATCTTGCCATCTTATACGACCAATGGTACCTCGACAAAAACTACGTGGTCAACACAGGGGGCGTTTGGTGACGCCCCATGGCCTTTGCGTTCCTTCATCTCATGACTTATCAGGTGAAGGGCCAGTGGTGCGTTGTACTCTGCCAGGATGGGATGTCATTCACCAGAGGAAGTGCATCGTTTGCAAAAGGAAGCGTTCGAAGCACTCGAGGTCAAATATACTGGGCACAAGTGCCTTCATGGTGGGGCGCTTCCGCCATGCATTAACTTGACGGTATATAGTTTCCTCGGCAGGATTCTGTCGTCGGGCGGCAATATGTATTTTCCGAGCCTGGTTTTGAACAGCACGGTGTTGAGGTCGTTTGTGGGAGAAACGACGAG
>QFEL01000539.1:0-27518 GCA_003316195.1 Neoboletus brunneissimus | reverse complement strand
TGCAGTACACTTCATGCACTCCATTAAAGTGAAACATTGGAACACTTTTGGGAGTCACTGTATATAGTCACACCACACAATAGCTGGCAGCTAGCCAGACCGTTCTGAACAAATCTGAAACATAATACAACAATGATCATTCCACAGAAAACAAAAACAGGTCATGCAATTAATAGCTATACAGTACATGTCACACACAAGGTGATCAAAGTATATACGGATTCCTAACATCCATTACCCACTGTCTGAGGACCATTGCAAATATATCTGCCAGTGTCCCCAACATGTCCATCGTATTGCACTTAAGCCATAGGCTAGTTGTCGGCATCCTTTCCACCTCGTTCACGAAGTATAATGGGTGTGATCCAGGGGCGATGTGGATACCGATGTCCATATGGCAGAATGTGCAAATGGAAGGCTTTCCACCTGTGGCCTGTGTTTCCTGCAACACCAACTCATGTCATATGTCCAACACAAAGCTGTGGAATTCTGCCTTGGCCAATTTCCATGCGATGATCATTCCATTGTTTGGGTTGATGATCTTCTTGTGCCATGCTTCTCCTGACAATGGCGGGTCCTTCATCATCTCACTATAGCATATAAGCATTTGTGATACGGCTATGTAAGGGATGCAAACTGAACTGAACATACAGTACTTGATCTCATTGATCATCACATACGATGTTATCAGAGTTTCTATCCAATGTTTTCCCTTCTTGTAGGTATACATTATCCATATGATTTTCCCACTGACAATGAACACCCTCCATTTGCCTATTTCTGACAGTGTGGGCACGTACTCCTGTGCCATTCAGAACTCATCTCAATAGATCCTCTTCTTTAGCGATGCCCATGATCACTCTCGAGATGATGCCAAAGGAAGTATGACATGGCCTCCACAGTCACTGTGGCTACATTTGAGAACATGCCCATCAGGGATGTCTGCATCGTCCTCCAGGATGAACATCATCAGTGTGTAGGTTTTGTTCACCCTCGCTATAAGCTGCAGGTGTCGCAGCATGGGCCACTTGCTAGCCACCTTTCACACTTGGTCCACAGGTGGCCAGAATTACACCTGATCCACCAGCAGATCCAGGTTCCTCTCATATGTGTTGAACACCATTCCACTGAGGTCATATGGATTCTTGGGACTCCTGAATGGCAATGACGAGTCATGAGAATTGTGCTGAGGACATACACAATTAGGTTGACTCACATGTGATCTATAGTGTAGTCTATACCTCCTATGATGTAGTCCAGTCATACAAGCAAATTCCATCATGCCCTGTTTTCCTGCAGGGCAAGGATGGTGGCTCTGAATTTCTCCCATGGCATGTATGTGACATGGAAAGCATTTCCATCATCAAACCACTCCACCTGCATCATCACCCAGAGCTACAATGAGGAATCAGTACAGCACATATTATAGAAGGAGAACTACCTACCCACTCACAGACCAATACTTGGATGCTGTTGCTATTGCTGCCCACCTTATACACTAATCGTTTCAGATCGCTGATTATCCTGTATTGTGGTTCATCAATCATGCGGATGGCCCAGCCAAGGTTTGTTTGTGTGTCTTGCTGGAAGGTGGCTCTACTTGGGTTTGAAACAAACAAAAGGTTGATCGGCTCTTTGCTAGATTGTTGTAGTGGGTACCAGTCATTGGCCCTCATTTGCAACCATGTTGACGAGTCTCTGGAGTACTCACTGGATGTAAGCCTGATGGATGATAGATCGCTTGCGGATGAGCACGCCCTCAATACAGAGATGGACGGCACGGAATCGGAACCTACAAAAAGGTGTTGGATCAATGCCCCAGCAGACAACCTCCCAGATGGCGTTACCCTGTGTGTGTCTGGTGCGATCGTAGAAGGGCCTGCTTCGTTACCAAAGTTGCCTGTGTTGTCAACATCCATTTCTACCTTGTTCTCGGAGTCTCCACCAGCATCTATCATGACATGCTCATTGATCAACTTGCTGTACATGTATATTAGTGCATTGGAATCATTGGAAGGAACAAGGTGAAACTTACTTCGCATTGGCCAAGACAATCATTGGGAGCCCACATCTAGTCAGCTTTGTGTTCACATCCTCTGCAGAGAGAAACTGAACGAGCTCTTCCCTGGTTGCATCACATGCCTTGGCATTTCATGTCCATGCTCTGTTGAGGGCAGCCTATCCTATACATGCTTGTGAGCATCTTTGATGCTTGCCCAGCATTCGTGCATGTTGTGGGCATGACCCACCCTCCTTGGGCCAGATGCAGTCACCCTTGCAGTTCTTGCAAAGGCCCACCATTGTAGGTGTGGATGCACACCTCATATCCTGGAACAACACAATGAGAGCTAGACATCCTGGATTCTACTCACTATAATGGAGAGTTGCTGTCAGTATAGATGACTGACTTTGGCTGGTTCAGTGTGGCAGCAAACAATGGCTTATTTTATGTAAGGGAACTGGTGCAATACAATGGCTATTGTGTTATGCTTTTGGAAATGGACATCATGGATATACATTGAATAAACATCAACTCTAGGCTGACTGTGAGACAAGCAACATTTGGAATTTGGGCATGAAGGTTGCCCTTCATTTCAATCATATTAGAGTCAATATCATTGGAGCCTGAGTGGATCAAAAAGGAAGTACATCATAGTTGGGAAAACTATGCCAAACAAGTGCCAAACAAATGCCAAACAAATGCCAAACAAAATTAGTGTTTCAACAAAACTACTGTTTCCTCATTGGTGCTCTGCTGTGTTGCCAAACAAATGTCAAACAATTGCCAAACAATGCCAAACAAAATCAGGATTAGGGCATAGGATACATCATTCAGGGCAAGGGGACATTTAGATTACTAATCAATCAATTGATTGTGATCTCCTTTAGGACAATAAGAACTACAGTGTATTCAAGGTCCGCTTTTTTGGTTTTTGTTTTTATCTCAGCTCAACACCCACATACTGTACAGGAAGTCCCCTCAACAACAACAACTCTTGCTCGACATGTCTGACTACTACTGGCTGACCTCCACTATCATGGACCTGCACAAGGACTACATATTTCAGATCTGCTATTCCATTGAATAAACTGAAATGCCAGATGTTATAGAGCTCTTCCACCGAAACCTGTACACTCTGCAATCCAAACGTAAGCATCAGGCCTACCTTCCCAAGGCTTACAAGGATCAGGTCAAGACATTCCTGTGGAGGTACTATCTCCTCATCATGCTTTATAAGCGCTTCTCGAAGAGGACAACTTGCAAACACAAGGCCGTCATTTTCACCATTTTAAGGAACATCGTTCACCTGGACAACATTTTGGAGTCCCTTATTTGCCCCTGCATCAATATTCCTTACAATGAAATTGCACAGTATTGCTCAAGGAACTTGGAGGAATTCCTCATCACCAAGTTTCTCATAGGAAAGCATGACCCCAGGAGTGTGGGCCTATTAAGACAAATGTGCCCCATCAACATAGAGTGTATGTCATGGTGTGACTTTGGTGGGTTTTTATCACCTCATATACATTGTACCATATATGACATTCCAAATAGATTGGATGAAATATATATTGTGTCTGCCCTCCACGCTAATGGGCGAGTCATATGGATATGACATTGATTCTGTTCGCAACAAGGATATTCCACAACTATGGATTGCTGTGGAGTATTGGTATAAGCAGGCATTGGATGTTGACTGGAGTGAGTAGATCGTTTCCTTTCGGATCTAGGTAATATTTACTGAATTACATCCATCAGTTTCTCAGTGGGTTATCTGGCATGAGGAGGAATCTAACTTGAATGACACCCTGAGTTTGGAGTCTCCTATGGACATAGCTATACAAACACCTGGTGCATGTCTATTATAGCTGATCACCACCCTATCTTGCTAATTCATCTTTTCTCATTAAAGCCGCCTTCCAAGCTGAAGGTTAGTCAAAGTCCATCTAAAGGCATATCCTTGCTCACACCTATACATGCAGTGAATGTGCTTCAGGTCCACTTGATTCACAGGAAAAAACATGATAGAACGGAATACAATGAGGACAGTGATATTGAGGTACCAGAACACAAGCAAAGGACCCCCAGCTCGCCAGGGAGCCAGATGGATATGGAGGAGTATGTAGGCGGAGTTCTGGAACAACTGGAAGATACATCCGATGAGGAAGAGGACAAGGACAATGAGGATAAGCAGAAGGACAAGAACAAGGACAAGGACAAGGAGGACAGGTACAAGGACAAGAAGGACAAGGAGGACAAGGAGGAAGAGAGGAAGAGGAAGAGGAGGAAGAGGAGGAAGAGGAAGAGAGAGGAACTGAGGAAAGGAAGGAAGAGGGGGTGGAGGTGGAGAACACGAGTGGAACAGATGAGAAGAGAAGAACCCAAGGAAGGCAAAAAAGGAAAGGGGAATGGTAAAGGGGAAGGGAAAGGGAATTGAACACGAGAACAGGAAGGAGCAGGAGGATGAGGACAAGGACAAGGATGCAATGGGGTTCAATCCAGACTTGGCCATTGGACCTCCTGCTCGTAAGTAGAGTTGGGATCGTATATGTCATCACAAGTCCTATGCTGGAATAACATACAGATGATGCATGGAATATTGAGCAAGACTCATATAGAGTGACTCACAAAGGCTTTGACGAATGGTCCTCATTTCCTTCTCCGACATCAACATCTGATAATACCAGGGAAGTCTCAGAACCACTTGGATGGGATATTAACCACTTTCCTGAAGATTTCACCACTTCCCCAATCCAGAGTCATTATGATAACAGCAACGATGGAGCACAAGACGCCTCAATTGATTCATTTGGATCGCCATCACAGCTAGCATCGGAAACAGATGAATTCCAAAGCTACTTGTCAGATTCTAAACAGATACCTGCAATGCCAGATGAAATCTCACCTGTGCTGAGCATAGATCCTGTGCCAAATCCACCTGAAAACCCCATCATCAAATCTGGATCATCATCGAATGACTATACCATGCATGTTCTTCATGTTACAGAGAATCCTCCTGCTGCTTCCACTAAACACTCTAGAGGTTGTCCAAGAGGGTCCATGAAACACACAAAAGGAAATCAATCTATCAAGAAATTCATCATAACCAGGGTTCTTCGCAGTCAAACCTCTGCCATTCCACACCATACCACTGAACACCAATATGACAAGGTGCAGGTCATCATTAGTCCACACAAGAAACCAGCGATGGCATATACACAACCAAGTAGTTTCAGAGAGGATTCACCAATACCATTACCACATCCACAAAGGCTAGTGAAATCGCACATGCAGCCACCCACTCAACTGCCGAGTTCATCCCAAATCCCCCACAGAATGGAGGGTCCATGACAAATAGGTGACACAAGTGCTTTTCAATTCACTTCAAACAAAATTTCTTCAGTATTGAAAACGCTTCCTTCTACCATGTGGTCATTGGCAAAGTGGTGCAAGACAAACAGGTCTGAAATAAATCCAGAGGTAAACGTGCAACATATATTGTAATTACATGCCTTCTCATGCTGATCCTTCTGTTGTCTTTCCTAAGTTGATGAGGTCCTTGCTAGTGATTAGGGCGGCCAGTAAAGAAAATCAAAATTAGGTTTTCGACATGTTCACACAGCTCAAGTTGAGTGAAACCATCTATGTGCATAGCTATCTAATATCATATCTTCTCAATATCGATATCTTACGACTGCATAAAGCAAACACTTGTGAATAATGCTGCCATGTTGGGAGTTTATTCGAATGAACTGGAAACAAGACATGGGAAGGCAGTGAATATAAAAGCAAAAAAAGGTTACATTATTCTCGCAGCTGGGTGTGGTCTTCACAAGCCTACCTGATCATAGCTAGTGACCCAATCACAATCCATACAGACTGACAGCATCATATGTATCAAAGCACTGGTTAGTACTACATGTAGTGAGAACAAAGTGTACAGAGATAATGTATGTGCGATTCACTTGCTTTTTCAAGCAGCTCAGACACCATGTCATGCATACACTCAGTTCTGACATTCCTTCTTTCCTCTTTTGCCTCTTCAAACTCATTCCACATGGCCATGATCACTGTTCTATTTTCCACAACACCTGCATCCCTTCCCTTGATGATAGGAATGCACAGAATATCCACAAACCTATCATCCACTCTCGTTCCTAATACCTTTCCTAATGTTTGAACAAATTCCATTGCTGTCTTCTCTCCTTTCAGAATCAGCCTGCAACAACCACAATGGAACCAATTTCGACAACCTGGACAGTACCTCTGCTCATCCCTGTCTGAATTGTAGGCTTTCTTGCACACGTTGCATTGATAAATTGGCTCCTTGGAAGATATATCAATCCTCATAGATCCGATAAATTGTCATCCAGTTAGACTTACTTTCAATGCTTGTTTTCCTGTCGTTTGTAGTGACCATTGTGTATACACATTGGTGGGATCTATCAAGGGCCCACACACATCTTTTTCCATGAATGCTATGATATCTGCTGGAGCTGCAATTGTGATTGGCATCATATCATGCTTGTATACCAAGAATTGAAGACAACTTACATATGATTTGTTCAGGCAAAATGATATCTGTGTGGTCTGATATCACCACCTCCTTGCCACCCACATCTTTCCTGATGCTATCCAAAGGTATCATGATCAATATGCCCAACATTTCTGATCGCAATCATATCATGATGCCTCACCTTGCATGTTCTATGTCATCTTTTCTATAATACCATTGCACCTCCACCCAGGCCTTCTACACCTGTGTCAAGTGGCTTTTGTCCAGACTCTACAATGACTCCCAAAAATGTTCCAATGTTTCACTTTAATGGAGTGCATGAAGTGTACTGCAAACACCTGTGGGAATTTCGCTTAGGCTTGGTGAGATAAACAATAGTACACACCCTTGGCTGCCTATGGGCGCTTAGAACATGTGATTTGGTTTAAAGAAACCAGAGATATGACCATTTTAAAACAGCAACCATATTGGAACAGTTTTATCACTTTTAATTATAATAAGGGTATTTGATATATATTAGTACTTGGTGTATCCTCCTTTGGCTTTAAGCACTGCCTCAATCCTCCTAGGCATGCTTTCAATCAATCCCTGACACACCTCCACTGGTATCTTATTCCATTCATCCTGAGTTCTTCTCCATAACTCCCCTATTTGCTTAGGAGGCTCCTCATAGTCTGCCAGCTTCCTTTTGAGGTGAAGCCAGACATGTTCTATGGGATTGAGGTCAGGGGATTGGGCAGGCCATACCATGGTTCTGAATTCCTGCTCTCCCAGCCATTCCTTGATCTTCTTGCAAGTATGCTTGGAATCATTGTTTTGCTGAAAGATGATATCAGAGGGATTTAGGCCATAGAACTCCAAAGAATTCTGGAGCTCATCCTTCAAAATCTGAAGGTAAAGGTCACCATCCATCCTACCATCAATCTTGGTTGCATAGCCAACCCCATCCCAAGCCATACACCCCCACAACATCAAAGAACCTCCTCCAAACTTCAAGGTTCCCTCAACTAACCTATCACTAAGCCCCTCTCCTGGCTTTTTCCATCCCCATTTGCAACCATCTGACCCAAGACAATTGATCTTGGTCTCATCAGACCATATGACTTGCTTCCAGTCCTCCAGAGTCCAATCTTTATGAGCATAAGCAAAGTCCAAGTGAGCCTTGCGATGTTTGGTAGAAAGTAGAGGGCGTTTGGACTTGACTACAGCTTTCATACCAGCCTTTTGCAAGTGACGATGAACTGTGTTACGATGGAGGGGCTGATTGGTGATAGTGCAAAGAGATTTGGTGACCTGGACAGCATTCTCTGCCCTATTACTAGAGATAAGGCGAATAGCATGCCAAATATCAGTAGAGGAAAGCTTGGATGGACGACCTCCAGTAGACTTTTGAAGGTCAGAATGCTTCTTGGAACAAAGCCTAGAGATGGTAGCAATGCCAAGGCCTGTAGAGGAGGCAATAGAGCAAAAAGATTGGCCAGCATCAAGCTGAGAAAGAATAGTGGTCTTTTGAGTAGCAAAGAGAGATTGTATGATAATAGTGGTTGGAAGTCAAGAAGCATGGGAACATATTTGGACTCAGACATCATATTTATATGTATATCTTTGTTTGTAGCACAAAATAACAGCACATATCCACTTGTTTTATGAAGATCCCACTGCTCATATTAAAAGTGACAAAACTGTTCCAATGTGGTTGCTGTTTTAAAATGGTCATATCTCTGGTTCCTCTAAACCTAATCACATGTTCTAAGCGCCCATAGGCCACCAGGGGTGTGTACTATTGTGTGTCTCACCAAGCCTAAGCGAAATTCCCACAGATGTTTGCAGTACACTTCATACACTCCATTAAAGTGAAACATTGGAACACTTTTGGGAGTCACTGTATGTAATGTCACTTACATTTAATGTCTTTAGACATTGCACCCTGATGTCCCAGATTTTTCCATACCAAACAACATTGTTTTCACCCTGAATCATGATGCTGATGTGGAGCAAGGTCAGTACACCTTTGATCTTGCATTTGAATTTGCATGCATGCTCTATCACCTATCTCCTCATTGAAATGTATGCATTATACTTTCTGGAACACTAGCCTCTCCATTCAAGACATCTTTGTCCGCATTCATTAGATCGGTGACTGTGATCATTAAGAATACATAGCTGGATTCAGGTCAAGAAAACATATACCTTCAAGCTCCTTGCAGGATGGAAAGAAAAGGAATTTCTTTTTGGTTGGAGGAGCCATAGAGTAGAATAAGCAATGAGGGAAGAAGCAATCAAATGATGGGAAACAACATTTAAAATGACACCCTGGACTTTGGTTCATCTGATATAATTCATTAATCATTATGTATGTAATATAATTGAACTCCGAAAACATGGCATTGATATGACATAATTATCATGTACAGATTCTTGGCAAGTGACAGCTACTAAGCAATGGAATTTGATCATTTTTCATTTCATTTTCATTTTCAACCACACTTTCATCATCATCATGGCACCTTAGTCCAACCATTGCTCCGAGTTCCTTCAAAGAAGTCTTTTTTCCTCTGATGAAAACAAAGTGCAATATGCCTTTGACAATATTTTGAAACATATTCCTTCCTCCACAGTTCACCAAATCTCAGACACTTCCTCTTCATCCTCCCTATCTTCTTCCTATGACATGCCCATGAGAAATGTTTAATCTAGAACCATGGACTTGTCTGGAGAATCTACATTAGAGTCTTCTATCAATGAGCACCAGCTCAATACCATATATGCAAATTGTCTTACCATGGTCCACCATGCTCAATCATCTTCATCTGACTCTCATGGAGAGCAACAATCATGATCTGTGAAATGTAAGCTATTCTTCAGCTCCTGCCTTGCATTCTAGCTGATGAATACAAATTTCCAGTACCAAGAGGCAGGAAAAGGGTTTTGAAGCCAAAGCCTACACTGAACAATTCAGACTCCTTTTCAGACTCTGGTAGACATATTTCTTTAGACTCTTGGAGGCATCATCTCTGACTGGCTGGCTTATTTGTTTATCATTGCTGATATAGAAGAAAACATTGACATCGCACCAAAGAGGTCTACAGAAATATTTTCCAAACACAAACCACAATACAAGCCCAATATTTCAAGGAAAAAGAATGTTACATTTGATGTAAACATATTGGATTCAGATTCAGATTCAGAGTCAATCTTCCATGAAAATAAAAGAACTGTTGGTAGTTCTGGTGGAGATTTCTGATTTGATCCTTCTGTACAGTCTGAGGATGATGAGCCTGCATTGTGAAGATCTCAACCACATCATGGTTCTGCATCTCCTCCTCCACCAGTCCACCATTCAAGAGAGGAAATAGGTGGTTAGTATAATTTCTTCACTTCCTTCATCACTCTTTTTTTTTGATCAATCAAATCTTCTTCCTTAAGCACAAGTGCTCTCAAGGGCTATCTTCTGGCATACTGCCTACCATGAATTGGACACTCTGGACAGTGAACAGTGGATTGATGTGATGGTCACTGACCACTATCTGGCTACCATCTGGCACAACTCCTGAGGTTTTTCACAGATTCATTTCATTCTAAACCAATGTGCCAATCCATTCTATGATCATGCTAGCAATGTTCTTGAACCTTCACATGAGGAGCAAGCTCAATTCATGCACAACCACTATATTCCTCTCTATGAAGATCATCCCCTCATTCCTGTTGTATTTCTTGTCCATCATAACGATCATTTCTTTGGTGCTGTGTTCGACTATAAGACCCATACTGCATATATCTTGGGAAGAAAGGTCTTCAACAAAGGTTACAATCTGGATTGGAGGGCATGGAACAGGCCAGATTATTGGAAGAAGGTCACACAACTCCATCTGTGGGACATGGAGAATATAGATCAAGTGTCCATACTCTCTCAGGATTGGAACCAGAATGGTTATGATTATGGCCCAACTGCATGCGCTGTGCTGCAAAAGTGCTTCCAGGAAGGCAGGCACCATTTACAGCACCTGCTACCATGTCTGGAAGGACATTATAGACAAGCAGCCACAGTGGCAGTTTGAGTGCTGTGACATGCGTGTTGTAGGATCCATGAGGCTCCTTGTCCACATTGTCATTGTGAAGGTCATCAACAAGCAGAAGCATGGAGAGCTTCTCAAGCAGGTTCCCATCTTCGGCAGGGTTGATGGCTGGAACTGTGTCATTTGGGTGCAGCTTGCATTGGAGAGGCTCTGTGCAAACACAGAGGCACTAGGAAGGAGTATCCTTGAGTGGGACAGGGTGCGTGACATTGCCATGACATTCTTCCAGCAGCAACTCGACAGTTACTATGCCATCAAGGACAGGATGCAGGCTGACTACACCCTGACATACGACCTCATCCTTGACCGCCAAATATAATATAGTGTTGTAGTATAGTGTAGTGTGGTGTAACAATGTAACCATTTTTTCTACGCCTTTGTAAGCTCCTGCTCATTCCTCATCACATAACATGGGCTGCATTATACATGTTTTTTGTAATTGGGTTGGGAGTATTTGTGAGTTCAGGACATGAATTAGAAAGGAGATTCTCACGATTTTTGAAAATTTCCACAATGTGGTGCAGTGGCAAATGGATATTCCCATGATTATTGAAAGTTCCCACAATGTGGCACAGTCACAAATGGATATTCACACGATTATTGAGATGTTCACATGACTGTGGTGGTAATATAAAGACTAGGTGTTTACCCGCACTGTTGTGCCTTCGGCACAATCATCCTGGTTTGTGGTGAAAATATTAATCCTAGTTCTTATATGCTGTTGTGTCTTTGGCACAATTATCCAATTTTTATTGCAAGGCTTCATACCTTTAGTAATATATATATAGTATTGTGCACATTGTGTACATATAGTATAGTGAGCTAAAGGTCAGAATATACACTTCAAATTTTACTGCAAATCCATTTTAAATAACAAAGTGGTAACAAGGATATAGTACAAGTCATATTTCCAAGTTTCTAAATACTTTATTCCAAACTACATTTGTTACTTTGGTATGTCCTGGATTGTCTGGATCATGAGGAAATAGAACTTTGATGTTTCTAGGATGAATACAACATGAAAGTACCACATAGAGTTGTCCATGGGAGAATACAGGTGAGCTCAAGTTGAGACCAACATGCTTTAGTGTTTGACCTTGAGACTTGTTAATGGTCATTGCATAGGCCAGATGCATAGGAAATTGCAACCAACGAAATGAAACAGAAGAATCTTCTAAATCACTATCAAGGACCATCCTAGGAATAAATACCATATTGTCATTGCCAGCATCATCTAACACACGATACTCCAGGATTTATTAAATAAATCTGAGTAGTCTTAATTGAATATCATTATAGAGATCATGGATGGGATCCAGATTCCTGAATAGCATTAGTGGGAAACCATTTTTGAGCTCCAGCTGGTAAAGGGGAAATCCAGAAGGATTGATAGTACATAGATAGTACTTCTGGCTGAATATACTCATATTCTCCATCAGTTACAGAGTCTGCACTGAGATAGGTTATTTTCTCCTAAGGTCCTATAAAACTGAGGATGCTGGAGTTGATGTCATGGATCTGGACATTCCTGGGAGCAAGAATAGTGCGATCCAAAAAGTACTGATCAGGAAGAGCTTGATTCTGGTCTCTGGCAAGGAGCTGGGAGTAGATGGCATTGATAAGAGAGGGCATGTCATTGCCACAGTGCATGTGCTGAGGAAGAATCACATCTCCTTCATTGGCTCCAATCTGAAGAAGTTGCTGTGCCCAGTTGGCAGATTCAGGATCTTGGCCAAGATGCATGTTTTGAAGGAGATAGTGGACAGACATGTTTTCCCAAAGATTGGAGTGGGTAAGAGTGGAAGGAACAATATCTCTCTTGAGCCATGCTGGATCACAGGAAGAATTTGTCTAAAGTCTCCACCAAACAGGATAGTGACATCTCCAAATGGCTGGTTTTTATTCAAAAGATCAAGCAGAGTACAATCCACAGACTCCACCACATAATGATGCTGAGATCCTGCTCTATCCCAGATGATCAAAGAGGTTTGCTGAAAAAGCTGATGATTGAGGTCATCCTTTTTTATATTGCAGGTGCTTTGTTCATGGCAGGGAATGGGCATTTTAAAGTGTGAATGGGCTGTATGACCACCAGGGAGAAGAAGTGAGGCCAGACCAGTGGATGCAACACAAAGAATAATTTCTCCTCTTGCACGAACAGCAGCAGCAATAAGCTTTGCCAAATAAGTCTTGCCACATCCACTACCACTGTGAAGGAAGAACATGGCTCCATTGGAATTGATGACACTATTCATGACTGCCTGGTAAAGAGCCCTCTGTTGAGGATTCAAGGTAGGAAGGCCTGTATCCACAAATGCTTGCTGCTCCTGTCTATCATATGCTCTTTGCTTATTGATGAGCTGATTTCCCTGGTGCTGATTCCAGTTTCCCTGTGGTCTAGGCATGGATGGATAGTCTTGCAAGCTTTTGCCATGCCTTCTAAGATCTTGAGCTATAAGATGCAAGCCATAATCATGGACTTGATCCTGGTTAGGCTCAGGGATATGGAGAGTGTGGATAAGATAATGCTGCAGATCATCACAGAGATTGTTCTTGGATGCCTTCCATAAGTGATCAGGATCCACAGGAGAGCAATGGACCAGGATGATAACAAACAGACAACACAATTGATAGCCCATGCTGAAATGAGCAGCCTCCTGAAGACACAACAACCATTCTCTGTCATCTTGCAACAAACCATGTGCATGACAGGCCTCTTTGAAGGAATCATGGAGATGGCCATTGACAGTACAAAGATCTTCAAAGGAGGTAGCACCTATAAGAAGAAGTGATTGATTTAAATGTATCAATATGTTGTAAATAATCTCACCTTTGACCACAATAAGCAAAAGACGCAAGTAAAATGCCTCTCCAGCAGTAACAGGAATAGAATACATGCATTCAATGCCTTGTATCTTTAATGAATTTTCCATATAGCCTGTTGTTTGTTCCAGACAAAGCTCTTGGAAAACTCCTGATAGAGATAATCATGTGCTCCAGCAGCAATAAGATCAGGATTCTGGTTTGCCTTGAACCATCCAAGCAATTGAGTATTCTTGGCATTATTGATGACCTCCTCCAAGTGGGCTTCAGCATGAAAGACAACATTTTGCTGACCTGGAAGATGGACAGGAAGACGATAAATGGCTGGCCATTCCATTATGCATGGAAAATTCAAAAATATTGTGACCTGCTTGAGTGGAGGAGATATACAGTGACTCCCAAAAGTGTTCCAATGTTTCATTTTAATGGAGTGCATGAAGTGTACTGCAAACACCTGTGGGAATTCCGCTTAGGCTTGGTGAGACAAACAATAGTACACACCCCTGGCTGCCTATGGGCACTTATACCATGTGATTTGGTTTAGAGGAACCAGAGATATGGCTATTTTAAAACAGCAACCACATTGGAACAGTTTTGTCACTTTTAATATGAGCAGTGGGATCTTAATAAAACAAGTGGATATGTGCTGTTATTTTGTGCTACAAACAAAGATATACATATAAATATGATGTCTGAGTCCAAATATGTTCCCATGCTTCTTGACTTCCAACCACTATTATCATACAATCTCTCTTTGCTACTCAAAAGAACACTATTCTTTCTCAGCTTGATGCTGGCCAATCTTTTTGCTCTATTGCCTCCTCTACAGGCCTTGGCATTGCTACCATCTCTAGGCTTCATTCCAAGAAGCATTCTGACCTTCAAAAGTCTACTGGAGGTCATCCATCCAAACTTTCCTCTACTGATGTTCAGCATGCTGTTCGCCTTATCTCTAGTAATAGGGCAGAGAATGCTGTCCAGGTCACCAAATCTCTTTGCACTATCACCAATCAGCCCCTCCATCCTAACACAGTTCATTGTCACTTGAAAAAGGCTGGTATGAAAGCTGTAGTCAAGTCCAAACCCCCTCTACTTTCTACCAAATATCACAAGGCTTGCTTGGACTTTGCTTATGCTCATAAAGATTGGACTCTGGAGGACTGGAAGCAAGTGATATGGTCTGATGAGACCAAGATCAATCATCTTGGGTCAGATGGTCACAAATGGGGATGGAGAAAGCCAGGAGAGGGGCTTAGTGATAGGTTAGTTGAGGGAACCTTGAAGTTTGGAGGAGGTTCTTTGATGTTGTGGGGGTGTATGGCTTGGGATGGGGTTGGCTATGCAACCAAGATTAATGGTAGGATGGATGGTGACCTTTACCTTCAGATTTTGAAGGATGAGCTCCAGAATTCTGGCGAGTATAATCAGGATAGCCATTCTCTTTAATGGTGATATGTGGAGTATGAGCCTTTGGAAAGTGTTTCTTGCAAACATTGTTTTCAATACACCTTTGAGGAGAGTAGGGACCATGAAGCATATATTTGGTGACAGCAGAGTGAAGTTGTGGATGAAGATTGGAATCAGGTATTTGTGCTGAAATGACAGCATCAATTTGCTCCACAGTTCTAATCTTGTCTTGTTCCTCCAAGAAAATCAAAAGATGCATATGGGATAGACCTCTCTTTTGATATTCAATGGTATAGACAAATCCAGCCACATGTCCAAAGTAGCCATCCCAAATCCTCTTCAATAGAGCTTGTTGCTTGGCATGAAAAACTCTGGAAACCAGATCAGGTCTATCCACAGTGGTTTGACCTATTGTTATATATACATAATATATAATAATTATTGGTCATACTTAGATTGTAGATTAAATAAATATATGTACATATCTGGAAGAAGATTCTGAGTGATTTCTGGCCAGCTTCCATTGGCAGTCATGGTCAGAAACAAATCTGGCTTTCTATATTCTCGACAAATGGCCAAGGAGTCCTGCAAAAGTTGTTGCATATAGCAAGTCCCACCCTTGTGACTGGCAGGTAGAATGACACATCCAACCTGACCCAAGTCTTCACCAATATTATCATGGCTCAAGCGATCTCTCAATCCTTGATATAGATCAGCTCTAAGTTGAGTTTGATTGTTGGCAACCCAAGTAAGATTACACTGATCAATTGAAGCCCAGGCATCACAGATCAATTGCTGGAAAAGTCTACCACCCTTGAAGAGATTTAGTGGCTCTATATGAGGTGGGCACATATGCAACCTATAGGCATACCAGAGAAGTTGAGTAACTTTCTTAGAGTGGTGTGGATTGCCATTAGGATTTTGCAAAGAAATATCCAAATGCCAGCCTTCTTCTTCATGTGGAAAAAAGAGGATATAATGAAGAGGAAGATATGAAGGATGTAGATTGCTGATATGATGAAGGCCACCACCTTGCAAGCACACAATTATATCACAGTAAGTCTTGATATGCTGAGAACCATCTCCAGGAACAATTGCAGCTATTTCATCAACAGTGGGAAGATTGTATCATCTTTCATCAGCACCCTGTTGTAAATGAATTCGCATGCAAACATCTGTATGCTTCTCTGGAGGCTTGGCCTATATATTAAATATATTAAAATAGCATAAATTTATAAGTTGGTCTATTCAAATAGATATATAAAACACAATAACTAACCCTCATAATTTCATAGGCTTGCTTGTAAACTTCAGCATAAAGATGTAATGCATTCGAGATAGTAGAGAGATCTAGCAAAATTCCAGGATTAAGAAGAGGATTGCATTGAACATGTCTATCATTTGCCTCCTGTGGATCATAGATATAGAGCTGAGCATAGGAGGGTTCAACTTCATCATCTGGCATAAGAGCTCCCAAAAGATGATAAAGTGCACCATGAATATGAAAAGATGCAGGACCAGATCCTTGAACAGCTTGATCATTGATGCCAACACCAACAGAAGTAAATGCCAGAGCATTATTATATTGGCGAATTTTCTTTTTAAACTCAATATAATCTTGACAATCATCAAAGAGATCTTGAAAATTTTGTGGCCACTGTTGAATATGAGGAAGATTAATCTAGCCTTGAAGACAGCATATGCCAAAGCAGGGATTACGAATGCTAGAGTTGGAGAGTTTTTCTGATATAAAATGCAAAGCATGGCATTTAGAACATTGAATGTTCATTGGTCCCAAGGAGTGAGGTTCAATAGGTTCAACATATGGCCTATCACCAGGAGGTATGTAATGTGGTGGTGGTGGTGGTGATGGTGGTGGTAAAGGAAGGGCTGGTGGTGGGGAAGGTGATGGAGATGAGGCTGGTGGTGGAGGTGGAGGTGGTGATGGGGCTGGTGGTGGTGGTGGTGGTGATGGGGCTAGTGGTGGTGGTGGTGGTGGTGAAGGTGGTGGGGGTGGTGGTGAGGGTGGTGGTAATGGGAATGAAGATGGATTAGAAGATCTTGGAGCAGGTCCAGGAGAAGGCTGAGGATTTTGATAAAGATCTTGATTTGTATTATGAACAAATGCTTGCTGTTGTCTTTCTTGATCTTGCTCATATTGCTCTGCTGAACGCTGACTATATTCTCTCAAAGCCTCTGAAAGTAAAGCTTGAGAAAGTTGTTGAATTTGCTCAACTGCAAGACACTCTTAATGTTCATGCTCCTCTTCTTGTTCCTGCAATCTCTGTTGCTGCTCTTAAAGAAGTCTTTGGCGATGTAACTCCTGTTGTTGTAATCTTTGTTGCTGCTTCTCAAAAACTCTTTGGTGATATAGTTGCTCTCTTTGCAATGCTTGTTGCTGCTCCTCAATAGTCCTTTGGTGATATAGCTCCTGTTGGTATAATACCTCTTGTTGAATCTCCAAATGTCTTTGATGCTCCAATTCTTGCCTTTGCACCAGCTCTAGCTGCAATTGCATTTGGTGATGATGCTCTTGCTGCTGCTGCTGCAATTGTTGTAATCTCATGGATTCCTGCTGAGCTTGCAAATATCTCTGGTTCTCAGCCTCATATTGAAAATTGAAGATATGCTGATGACTTTGTAAATTTTGTGGGGGAGGTAAGGCAGGACCAGGTTCAGAATGAGCAGCAGAGGTGCGATTGTGTCTTTGATTGCATCTTCTGTTATGAGTCTGATTAAAGCCTTCCAATAAGTGAGCATTGTAATCCACTTGAGCACCCATTGAGGAAAGTTTTGAGGTTGTGGAGGAGGAGGTACAAAGGCTTGATAAGGTAGTGGCTGATTTGAATACATAGGCAGCTAAGGAAAGGCAGGCAGCATTGGAGGAGGAAATGATGGTGGTGGTATATTGATAGAAGGAGGTATATGATTCCTATACATATATTGCATATCATGATGTGCAATCTGATGACAGGATATACCAGGATATTGGTGAACAGGAACAGAAGGATGCATCTGATATTTACAGTCAGCCATGTGATTATTATAAAAAATAAAAATATACATACTCTTAAAGCAGGAGGAATATGTAATGGAGGTTGCATGATAGGATGACGATGACGACAGGATGGAGAAGACCCAAGAACACACTGATCATGCTCAGCTTGGTGAGCAGAACTCTGAGCACGTTGAGGAAAAGTAGGTGGAGAAGACCTAAAAGTCAATCAACTTCAAGCTCATTATATGTGTGTTCAAAACAATGTTTAACTCACATTAGAATCACCACTCAATACAACACAAGATACAAGAAATGAAAACTACTGCCTCACAAGAACAACAAATAAAACATCAAGGACTTGGATGGCAGAGTTGTAGGAAAGGAACCGGAAAATTCAGAACTTTACTCATTGTTCCTAGCTAGCCAGCACTACTTTGTAGGTGAAGTATCTACCACATGACATTATGGGTAAATCACATGAACCCATACAGATTACAACTCTGGAATGTTCCTATATTGCAATATGGAAATGCCAATGGCACAGCAAATACCTGTTTCAAAATACCTGGTGGATATGATCAGGTGGCTAGGTGCAATGCCAAACTACGCTTTAGATCTGGATCGTATTCCCAGGGCGATCACATAGCCAATGGTAATTTATACCCCTACAAGAGCAATGCTTTAACCCTAGCTCCGAGTACTCTTTAACGTCTAGAGCTGTAAGACGTGTGTTACGATTCATTCCTACACCTACTCTTTTCCTCTTCTATGGAACACTTCTTTCACCTATGCCTCTCCTACCCATGACTCACCATATCATGACTCATTTTACTGTGACTCATCACTGGTCTCAATTGGTGTCTTTTCATTTCAAACCTTAAAACTTACACAGCCTAGCCTGGGTTCTTTTCTGAACCCTTCCCCTCCGCCCTGGGCAGTGCCCCTTTCATCTCTGCTCTTCATCTCCAGCTATTGTTCCCATTCTGCTCTAGTTCGTGCCCTTGCTGTAGTACCCCCACTCAGACACCATGTGCATCCTCTCCCCTCCACCCAGTACTTACCATTCCTGACTCGGTCTGTGCGCAGTAGGGTACATTATTTAAACCACTAGCTAGTGCTCTTGTACCCTAGCTTAGCTTCCTGAATCTACTCCTTGAAGCTCACCCTAGTGCGATCAGTCTTCGCCCATCACTGGACTGGCTTAGCCCTTCGCATCCTTCATACTTGACAACAAGGCATTTGACCTGAGTCGACTGAGGCCTCAGACCCTTGATCCTCACCTTCACTTGCATCTCCACCTCTAGGCACTCCTTCCACCTTGCCTTCGCCCCCACCTTTGTCTTCTTCAACCAGAGCTCCTACCTTTTGGGTCTACAGTCGACCAACTTTAGGTTGAACTGTAACAACATGGGTGTGTGAAGGACAACAAACACCCAGGAAGTGGTCCTAAAGGGGAAAAAAAAGGGGGGGGGGCACCTAAAAACAGACAGATATATACATACATATCATTTGAATATCAGAAAAAGCAAAAGAAACTGACTTGGATTAAATCCTTGTATGAAGTGGGATGATAACACAAAAGGACCCTAAAAAGTAGTGCTTGAGAAGAGGTATTGGAAAGTCTATTAGGGAAAGGAACAAGCAGATAGACACATACCAGCAGCAAAAGTCCTTATCAGTAGTTGAATCTCTTATCAGATGATAGTTAAAACATGATTTAGTAGGGTATTGAACTCACAAAAATCAAATCAAATCAATTTCAGACAGGTGTGGCAACAATATTGTATTGTTGTGGATGTAGGGAGGTCCAGGGAGGGGAGTTGTTGCAATGGTTGGGTTATGGTGGTGCAATGAGGGAGTCAAAACAGTGAAGTGCAAACAGACACCAAAAAAGGAAAGTGGCAGTGCTGGCATGCCCTACTAAACAGACAAAAGACTCGACCTAGCCAAGCCACATGGTTTTTGTGTAACAAAAGAGGAAATACACATGGCAAAAGTGACCCACCTGACCCACCCAAGCTACTCGAGCTACTCGAATCAGCCGAAAAATGCATCAGATAAACATTATAATTTCAGTCTTCCACATGTTGCCTGCTCATTTTATAGATAGCAGCACTAGAGAATGCAGTACTATGTAGTGAAACAGGATGGTAAAATAGATGAGACACAAGATGGTAGGTATAAGAATGAAGAGTAAAGAGTGGTGTAGCAAAGAAAAAGTGTGATGGAGGTGTATTAGAGAAAGAAACATGTGTTTGAATGTGATATAGCAAAGAGTGAGGTATATTGGAAATGAAAGATGAGGTACTGATGATGAATTAATATTGATTGTGAGATGGATGAACGGTGTGATTAGTGTTGTGATTGCAGATATGGAAGGAAAAAAGAGATATGTTTTGACAATGACATGTGAATATAGAATACATGACAAGAATGTAAGAATATATTGTACAAGTACAGAGTTGGATGACATGCACAAACATTGAGCACACATTTCCACAATTCCAGGAAATGTGTGTTGTATACAAACATCCACACACATTTCCTGGCATTGCGAAAATGTGTTGCATATACAAACATCAACACACATTTCCTGACATTGTGGAAATGTGTGGTGTACACAGGGATCAACATGTTTGCTAAGATCTGTGTATATGACACATTTCCAGGATGTGAGGAAATACGTGACGTGTGCATATAAGGCTCAACACATTTGGTAATGTGGTTGTAATGTCGGAGATCAAGACACATTTCCTGGACATTAGGAAATGTGCATGGTGCACGGACATATTTACCAGCATTCTGGAAATGTGCAGCCACACGGCCATTGGGCATGTTCTGGAAATGTGTAGGCTCACACCACTACAATGAGTGTCTCCTACCTCTATGTCTGACATAGTGCTTACCATTAGGTCCATTGCCATGTCTGACAGTGAGATCGAAATCCATGATGTTGTACATCAGCCACATGGTCTGTCATGGTCAGTATCTTCGCTCATCCACTCACGGACCTCTATCCCTTGCTTACCACATGCTTTCTTTTGACAGTGACCAGCTTCCAGATGAAGGCAAGCAAGACACCCCCTTCAATGTTGCCAACATGCCCTTTGTGTTGGAGGCCATCAATGCTCCCGATCAGCATGCCATCAAGGCTGCCATCTATGATCATGTAGACAAACAGCAACCTGATCATATTGCACTCTTCCATGCCCAGCATGTCACCACCCTCTCTTTTGACATCCTGCACTGACTCTGGGCCAAGCATGACACCAGGGGTGCAATGCATCTCCTTTCCTGGCGTCATTGTCTCCTTATCAACCCACACCATCTTGTCAATGTTCACCATCCAGACATTGCTGTCAGGGTCAGTTCCCACTATCTTGACTTCACCATGTACATTGGTGCACATCATGGTCTCAATGCACTTCTCCCTGCCATCCCACTCGACCACACCTGGCAAGTTCATCTCGACTTTTCCATGCTCTATCATCTATGGCCAGACAAAAACAAGGCCACACATCTCCCCTTTCACAATGCTGGTCGCATGTTCTATCTTGGCAAGTGTGTTGACAAGCATGCCTGGCTCACCATGGTCCCCAATGAGTGGCTCATTCCCGACCACTCCCTCAATGCCACTGGAGCATGGCCTTGTCTTGATGCATCCTCCTTTGCCATGACCACACACCATGCCCTCATGCTTGTTATGTTCATTGTCCACACCCTCACCACCCTCAAGATTCAGGACTTTGCCTCCAGCAAGACCTATCTTGACCCACTCACTTGCAACAAGGTCAACTCCATCACTGACATCTTGTAAGTCCCGCTCGTCTTTTCTGCCATCTCATCCCTCTCTCTATTCTTTTTTTCTATTCTGTTGCACATTTCCTTACTGTCATGAAATGTGGTGTTTTTTATGTTCGCTCATCCTCCTCTACAGCAACAGACCTTGTGAATGGTGTCGTGATGTTGGTCTCAGGCTGTACAACATCAAGGCCCTCCATGAACACATTCTCAATCAGTGGGCACCCTGGGTCTGTTGTGCACCCCCCACCTGGAAGACAGACCACTTCCTCCTCAACAACACCCCCATCACACTCACCCTCATGTATGGCCAGAATCAATACCCCCTTCACCCCCACACTCCCGCTCTTGAGGCTGCCAACTGGCTGTGCAATTGCATCTACACCCACATCAAGCTCTTTCACTTCTCCATCGCCACCCACATCAAGTCAGTCCCATGTCTTGTCTTCTTGTCTCATCTCTTTTCTTTGTGCTCACTCCCCAATTCCAATTTCCAGTCACATGGAGGTCCTTGAGTGGGATGGTATCCCGGTTGACCAGCTCATTGCAGAAAACCCCATCGTCTATGACAGTTCAGATGATGACAATGATGTTCATCAGCCCGTTGACCTTGCCGCTCTCCCCATCCTTGACATCGATGGCCACAAGGTCTATGTCTACACCCCAGATAGCCATCACATTATCAGACGCTCCATCACCAACTTCCTCAAAACTGGCTCTCTCCTTGACCTCTCTAAGGTCCACACTCTCTTCAACCCCCTCCCTCCACTTCATCCTCATCCCGTTCACAATCCCAATCCCAATCCCAATCCCTTTCTCGATCTAGACCCCCTTTTTGCCATCAAATACAGCCTTTATCTCCTCACCTTCACACACAAGTACAACAATGTCCAGGCAAATGGTCTCGTCGCACCATTCATGTACAGGCTTGACCTTGTTGATGCCCGCCTCCATGCACACCCTGCACTCCATTGTGGTCACAGCACATCCCTGCCCCTTTGCATCCCATGTCCCAGGCCTCGCAGACATAGCAACAACAGCAACCATAGTGACAACAATGACAACAACAACAATAACAACAACAATGACAGTGGTGACGATGCCGGTTGTGATGGCAATAACAACAACAATCACAATCACAATCACAATGACCAGCACCATTCCCACCCTGTCTCTTCCCGTCTACTCCATCCCATCTCCTCCCAGATATATAATGCCATCTCCCACCATGTTAGAGACACTGCAAGGTTCCACAAGGTCCAGCTTGGCATCCTCACCACTGCCCTCACTGGCTGTCTCGCTCAGACATCCACCACAAACAACACCTGGTGTCGTATCCTCCACAGAGCTCACACAGCACTCCCTCACCAGCACTTCACTCAGAAACTCCACAGCAACAACCAACCTCAGTCCATGCACTTCAAGAACACCTTCCAGCTCAATGTACACAGCCTGCCCCTCACCAAATGATGCGGAGAGTGAGTCCCTCCCCTCCCCTCCCCTTCCCTTTCTGTTTTTCAATTCTTTCATTCTTTTGTTCCTTTAATTATTCTTTCAATTTATCCCTTGTCAGACACCACATACATATTTATATTGCATATTTCCTCACTTGTCTCACAATGTGCAATGTGCAATGTGCACACTTTCTTGTCCTTGCACACTTGCACTTGCATGCCCACTGTCATGTCATGTCATCCTTGTCCTTGTCCTTGCCCTTTCTCTTTCTCTTTCTTTTTTTTTCTTTTTTTTTTCTCAGTGTCATCTTTCATGAAGTCATCAAGCCTCTCGCCAGAGCTTGGGCACATCCCTGGACTCTCCGTCCTTATGCCCGTCAAGGACATCTACATCCTCTTCAAAAACGACGTGCATCCCTCTCTCTCCCTTCCTTGTTGTTTCATGCCCATTGCTCATCTCCCCACCCCCCTTTCTCTGCCACTACCCCAAGTCATTCCTGACCTCCTCCAGTCCACCACATATCCCCTCACCTCCCTTCTCGAGCACCTCTGGCACTCCATTGAACCCTCCCTCAAGGCATGCCACATTGTCAACCCATGCCTTCTCAAGACCGTCGCCATGCTTGAATGCACGCTCAACTATGCACACACCGGCAGTGCATGCATCCTCACCTGCACCCTCATGGACCGCGCAGGCCTTACTCTCGCTATTGTCCACGATGGCCTCCCCTCCATTGTACATGCATTCATTCCTCCCAGCTCCCTCTCCTCTGGCATCATCGCCATACAACAGGATGCTTGGTCCATCCATCCCGCAGCTCTCCTCCCCCTCACTGCCTCCCAGTGCTTCCAGGAGCTCACCTATAGCAAGGGCCATTTCACAGTGAGTCCTCCACATCACTCCCCTCTCCCCCCTCCTTCAGCACATTTCCCATGCTGATCCATTTGTGCTCATCTTGCTTTTTAGAGCTATCTTGCCACATTCACCATCAACATCGCCATGAAACACATGTCCCACTGTCTCCCTCTCCATCCACACCACACTGTCACCAATGACATCGATCACAACCACAACACTGATGACCTCAGTCTCTGTCTCACCACCTATGCTGCTGAGGACACCCTCAAGAGCTTCCTCACAGACATCACCACCCTCATCAAGAATGCTGTCCTCGTCCAGCTCGCCCCTGTTATCACACAGGGTGGCCTCAACACAGACCTCACATGCAGATGCAAGACCGCCCTCCTCACCTGGCTCACCTCCCTACACCCCCTCTCTATTGACAACAACATCCTCCCCCTCCTCATCTATGCCCTCGTTCTTCCCATTGACGGCCACATGGCCCTCCACAAGGCAAGGTCAAATCCATTCCCCTCTTCCAGTTCATCACAGATCTCCTTGCACACTGCGCCAAAGACCACCCCAGACTTGCACCCCCCTTCATCCCCAATGGACACTTCCTCCATGTTGCCTGTGCTGCCATTCACGAAATCTCTGCCTTTGCTCACAGCTGTCTCAGCATGTCCCATAACAACGCTGCCACCCTTGTCAAACAGGGCTTTGTCACTGCCTGTTGCCGCCTCAGCATTCACCAGCTCCCCTGGACTGCACCTCCCACACCAGGCCCTGGCACTCCCTCCCATCACATCATCCATGACGTCTGAATCACCCTCAGTGGCAAACACCCCTCCTCCAAGGCTGCCATCCTCCCCACCCCAGCACCATCCCACACCCCTGCCACCCTCGCCTGACAGGCCTCCATCAGGATCATCGCAGCACAACCCATTGGCGACTGGTCCATCCTCAATGTCATCTTCAAGCATTTCCACTCCATCCTTCACAAGTCTGTCCTCCCAAGGGAACACCTTGTCTGTGGCAGTCCAGAGGAATAGGGCATTAACCCTTACATTCTCAAGGTCTTTGACCATGCATGCTCTGTCTACAACCCAGACATTCCCCATCACCTCCTTGCCCTCATCGCCTCCATCGCCTATGCTGGCCTCCTTCCCGCTATCTTTGCCACAAACCAGGACACCAGGGAAAACAGACCCTCCCTCCCTGCCCACTTCCCTGCCTACATATGCTCCCTCGACTGGGTTAGGAAGGCCAACAAGAACAATGGAAAGGGCATCAATAACAAGGAGGTGTTCGTGCGCATGCTCACCTGGTACATCTTCTGTCTCTATGACCCCAACTCCCCCATCTCCCAGTGCTCTCATGACAAGTCCAAGAACAATGCCAAATGGTTCACCAAATACAGTGAGTTGCTCCCAATGCTAATGCTAATGGTAATAGTAGCACAATGCCCTGACCTTCTCCTCCCCCCCTTTCCCCCCCTTTTTTTTTTAAATTCAAAGGGGGTCACTGCCTTCCTCTTGTGTCGCCTCGGCCTCGCTACACCCAACAAAGGCAAGGCCTTCACAGGACCAGTCTGGGGTCAGGACATCATCCCACTCACCCCACCTGCCATATCTCTGTTGCACAACAATGTCCTCCAATGACTCACCAGCAACATCAAGTATGGTGATTATGACATCATACAGTTCATGATGGGCACAAAGACTGCTGATCTACTCAGCAAGAATGAGTATGTCACACATCGTGGCACACCCTCCCTCAATCCATCAGGTTCAGTCGAAGGACACAGCAACACTCAGGCTGTCACTGCCACCCTCACTTTGAAGTGAGGAGAGAGGGCTTGGGATGCAGAGGAACCCAATGTTAAATATGTGAGCACAAATGCTCTCAGCAGTCTCAGAGGCCACAGGAGGAAAATCTCGAGAACATTTTAGATTTCAGACATTAGAATTTCAGACATTATTATTAGATCTATAAGTTAGTGGAGAACAGGGTGTGGGAAAGTGGCATCCAACACTTTTTTCGGCTGGGTCATTTGGGTTGAGTGGGTTGAGTGGGTTGAGTAGATTGAGTGGGTTGAATGGGTTGAATGGGTTGGGTGAGTTGAGTGGGTTGGATGGATGGGGGGTTGGGGTACCTATTTCACTTTTGCCATGTGTATTTCCTTTTCTGTCAAGCAAAACCATGTGGCTCGGCTGGCCCAAGTCCTTTGTCCATTCAATAGGGTGCAACAGCACTGCCACCTTCCTTTTTTGGTGTCTGTTTGCACTTCACTGTTTTGACTCTCTTATTGCACCACCACAACCCAACCATTGCAACAACTCCCCTTCCTGGACCTCCCTACATCAACAACAACACAATATTGTTGTCACACCTGTCTGAAATTGATTTGATTTGATTTTTGTGAGTTCAATACTCTACTAAATCATGTTTTGACTATCATCTGATAAGAGATTCAACTACTGATAAGGACTTTTGCTGCTGGTATGTGTCTATCTGCTTGTTCCTTTCCCTAATAGACTTTCCAATACCTCTTCTCAAGCACTACTTTTTAGAGTCCTTTTGTGTTATCATCCCATTTCATACAAGGATTTAATCCAAGTCAGTTTCTTTTGCTTTTTCTGATATTCAAATGATATGTATGTATATATCTGTCTGTTTTTAGGTGCCCCCCCCTTTTTTCCCCTTTAGGACCACTTCCTGGGTGTTTGTTGTCCTTCACATACCCACATCTTACAGCTCTAGATGTTAAAGAGCACCCAGAGCTAGGGTTAAAGCATTGCCCTTGTAGGGGTATTGTCATATACCATCCCTCCAACCTCCTCCAATTATCTCCATTCATCCTCTGGAGCTTTCTCACCCAGGACTCCAACTCCAACTCCTGGACTTTGACTTCATATTTAGTATTCTGTTTATGTACTAGTCTTGCTTTGTAGATACCTCTGACTCTGTGCTCACTTGGGAGCACAGCTCCGGCTCCAACTCCTCCCACTTTCCATTTTACTCAGTACTTACAGTGACCTCAAAAACCCGTTCCATGTTGGCTCTAAATGTGGTGTGTGAAGTGCACTGCCAAACAGCATGGGAATCTCGCTTAGCTTTGGTGGAGGTATAGATAGTATATGCTCTTGGCTACATAATCCGTCCCTGGGTCATGTGACCAGGTTCACAGGCTGTGGAGATATGGGCAATTCAAAACAGCCATGTCATGGAAAGGATTTTTGAGCTTTTGAACTGATCACTAGGATCTTGGTCAAATCATAGAATAATTGCCATTGTTTGTTAATACAAACAAAGATATACATATGAATAGTATGTCTGAGTTTAAAAAAGTTCACACACTTCACAACTCTCAACTACTATTATGGTTAAATACCTACTTTTTATTTAACAAAGCATTCTTCTGTTTTTGCTTGATACTGGCCACTCTGGTGGAGCCATCATGGGCAAAGTTGGTGTTAGCCCTTGTGATATGTCCAAACATCACTCCAAAGGGTGTTCTACCCTTTTCAAAGCTATTGGTGGTCATTTTTCTAAGCTTTTCTCTAGCAATATTGATGGTGTTCAACATCTTATTAACTC